>CM035408.1:153006509-153011509 GCA_020310875.1 Ceratopteris richardii | reverse complement strand
TCAATCATTTTGAGAAATTTAACTTGGAAAGGTTGCGCAACCTCAAGGCAAAGTATTGTACAAAGTTTTATAAAAAACTTTATAGGATTGATTAGTCAATGAGTGATTAATCTGTAGCAGACTTTTCTGAGAAGTTGAATTTTTCAGAGTAATCAATTTTCTGATAAGGTTGATGAATGTTGTCTAAATTTGGTGGAGTCTAAAGTTGATCTTGATATAGAGGTGGTCTAGATTCAAGATCAACTTGTTCTTTTGGAGATTAACCCTCTCCATCAGTGGTATCAGAGCAGGAAACATCAAAATCAAGGAAAGGAGAATCCCGACTTGTGCAGATTCAAGAAATTCAACAATTGAAGAACTAAAAGGTGAAAACTTGAAGGCAAAGCTTGAGGAGGAGATCATACGACATCAAGAAAGACAAAAGGACTCTAATTCGAAGCAAAGGTACATATATTATTCGTAAAGCTTGAAGATTTCAATACACAGGTGGACACAAGATGGGAGATTCTCTACAGATAGAGAAATTGGATAGGGAAAACTATCCTGCATGGTCAATGAGGATGGAAGCTCATCTTATGAGCAAAGACATGATGGGATACATCACAGGAGATGAAGAAAAGCCAGAATTTAGAGACTCTAGTGTTCCAACTAGAGAGGAGCTTGCAGACTTGAAGAATTGGATGAAGAAGGATGCTCAAGCAAGGAGCATAATCTACATGGCAGTCAATGACTATTTGCTTCCTCACATTAGAGGACTTGAAAGTGCATGTGACATTTGGAATGCTTTGGAGGAGCATTTCCAAAACACAACCAAATCAAGGAAGGCTTCACTATGGGCAGAATTTACTACCTTCAAGAAGAAGGCCTCACAATCAATCTCTGATTATGTGACAAAGATGAAGGACATTGCAGATTCTCTAGATGCAGTGGATGAAGATATTGAAGAAGATAAATTGGTAAGACAAATTCTCACAGGGCTAAGAGGAGATGAGAAGTGGAAGCCTTTTATTTTGTCTACAGAACTTCCATTAGATCACTTTACTCCTGATTTGAATCAATTGTTAGGTCATATGCTAACTTTTGAGAATGATGTCAAAGGAGATGTTGATAAGAGTGCAGGTCATGCAATGTACTCTAAAGACAAGAAGAAAGCTAACAAAGGAAAGCAACAATCAGGTGAAGAAGAAGGTACTTCAAACCAAGCAAATTTCATAAGAGGAAAAGGAAATGGCAGAAGTAGAGGAAGCGGCAGAAACAACAAAGATAATGCAAGAGCTTGTTGGATATGTGGTAAGACCAATCATCTATCTCATGATTGTTGGCACAATAAGCAGAACAATGGTAATTATCAGAACTTTAATCAAAGAGCAAGAGGTGGTAGATTTCAGAGAGGAAGTTTCAGAGGTAGAGGTGGTAGGAATTCTTTTGGAAGAGGTGGAGGAAGAAGCTTCCAAAATCAATCCTATAATAACACCTACTACAACTATGCATCAGACCAGAAGGAGGACTCCACTCTCATTATGAATGCAACATATGAGACCTCACATGAGGACATGAGAGTGTTCTATATTGATTCAGGATGTAGTAATCATTTAAGTGGAAATATTGCTTTGATGACTGATTTAGATCATAATGCAATTAACCATACAGTTCAGACAGGTGATAATTCAAAGCATAAGGTAAAGTCAATTGGTTCAGTCAAAACTAAGGATGGGAGCACTCTTCTGAGTAAGGTTCTTTATGTTCCCACAATTCCAAAGAATTTGATCAGTGTAGGTCAAATTGTGGAAAAAGGATATGAGGTAAGATTCACCAATGATGGAGTCTATGTTGAAGACCCTAGTCAAGGGTATAAACAGGTTGTTAGAGAAAAGAAAGAAGGAAGGCTCTTCACATTGAAGGTACAAGGAAATGTTGGACATGCTATGTTCACATATGGAGAGCAGAAGGTGTCAGAATTGGATCTTTGGCATAAAAGACTTGGACACTTCAATGAAAGAGGTATCAAAGAAATGATTAACAATGATTCAGTGCTTGGGTTGCCTAACATTGCAGGTCAACACATGACATACAGATGTGAGGCATGTCAATTAGGTAAGGCTCATAAGCAATCCTATTCCAAGCATGGGTTTATGTATTCAGAAAGACTTGAGTTAGTGCATACAGATGTGTGGGGTCCTTCAAAGGATTTTAGTATAAATGGTTCAAGATATTATGTCATATATGTTCATGATGCTACTAGATGGATCACAATTTATGTGATTAAAGAAAAGTCAGAAGTGTTTAATACATTTAGACATTATCATGCATATGCAGAAAGGATTACAGGTCAAAAATTGAAGAGGCTAAGGTCAGATGTAGGGGGAGAGTATTTTTCAAATGAATTCAATGATTACTTGTGGAATGCAGGTATAAAGAGAGAAGTGACTTGCAGGTACTCTCCTCAACAAAATGGGGTAGCAGAAAGAAGAAATAGGACTCTTGTTGAGTTTGCAAGGTCCATGATGAAAGAGAAGAATTGCCCAAATTATTTGTGGGCAGAGGCTGTAAATACAGCGACATATTTGGTCAATAGATTGCCTTGTAAATCTTTGCAAGGTATGACACCATATGAAGCTTGGTGGGGTAAGAAACCTACCTTGGATCATTGCAGAATATTTGGATGCTTGGCATATGCATATGTGCCATCTCAATTGAGGCATAAGTTGGAGCCTAAGGCAGAAAAGTATGTATTCATTGGTTATGATGATAAACAAATGGGATACAGGTTGTGGAGTCCATCCACAAAGCAATTTCTTGTATCCAAGGATGTTACATTTGATGAGCAAGGTACTTGGTATGCAGGTAAATATAATGTACATGCAGATGTTGAAGAAGTAGTGGATCAAAGGAAAGGTAAAGCAAAGATTCAATTACTTGATGAAAATGAGATTAATGAAGTACAGGTTGAAGTTGAAGAGAGGCCAAGGTTTGATCCATAATGTGATGAACCAGAGACTTCAAGAATTGCAGAAGTTAGGAGGTCATCTAGGCACAAATGGCAACCTACAAGGTATAGCTATGACACCTCATTCTTGACTACTAAAGATTATGCTTATTTGGTAAAAGCAGATGAAGATCCATCTACTTATGATGAAGCCAAAGGTAAGAGAAATTGGGAAGAAGCTATGCAAGAGGAGTATGATGCATTGATAGAGAATCAGACTTGGGATTTGGTTCCTAAACCTAATAGCCAGAAAATTACTGGATGTAAGTGGGTGTACAAAACAAAACGATTTGCAGATGGAAGTGTGTCTAGGTACAAAGCCAGACTTGTTGTGAAAGGGTATGCACAGACATATGGAGTTGACTATGATGAGACTTATAGTCTTGTGGCAAAGATGACAACAATCAGAACCCTCATAGCAATTGCTGCTTGCAAAGGTTGGAAGTTATCTCAATTAGATGTTGAAAATGCTTTTTTGAATGGTTACATTTCAGATGAAGTTTACATGGAGCAACTAGATGGATTCAAAGATCAAGTGAATCCAAATTATGTGTGTAAGCTCAAGAGAGCTTTGTATGGATTAAAGCAGGCCCAAAGGGCATGGAATTATTGGCTTGTAAAGTTCTTGAATGATCTTGGATTTCAAGCATCAAAGGCAGATAGTAGCTTGCTAGTCAAAGCAAGTGAAGATGGATTCATTTATGTTTGTATTTATGTTGATGACATAATACTTACAGGAATAGATGATAAAGGAATACAAATGATCAAGAAGCAGATGGAGAAAGAGTTCAAAATCAGTGATTTGGGGAACTTATCATTCTTCTTGGGAATGGAGATTTCTTATACTCAACATGGAGTATATGTGACCCAAGAAAGGTATCTTAAAAACTTGCTAACCAAATTTAAAATGGAAGATTGCAGGGTTGCACCTACACCTTTGGAAGTGAACCATAAATTGTCTAGATTTGGAGGAGAAGAGTTCAGAGATATGAAACTCTATCAAAGTTTGGTTGGTAGCTTGATTTATGCTACATTAACAAGGCCTGATTTGTCATATGCAGTTGGTGTGCTTTCACAATTCATGCATTGTCCTAGAAAGGAACATTGGATTGCAGGACAAAGAGTACTTAGGTACATCAAGGGTACACTCAGAGAAGGGTTGTACTATGGATTTACTTCTGATACAAGAGTGAAAATATATAGTGATGCAGATTGGGTAGGTAATGTGGATGATAGAAGATCAACACATGGATATTTGTGCTATGTAGGAGACAAATTGATTTCATGGTGTTCTAAGAAGCAACATACAGTTGCTTTGTCATCTACAGAAGCAGAATACAAAGGTATGGTGGAAGCTGCAAAGGAGGTAATATGGCTAAAGACACTTATGAAGGTTTTTGATGTGATTCAAAGTACTCCTATTGTTTGTGGAGACAATATGAGTTCTCTATACTTGGCAGCTAATCCTATGTTTCATGCTAGAACTAAGCATATTGAAATACAATATCATTTTCTGAGAGAGAAGGTCATTGATAAAGAAATTGAAGTTATGCATACACCTACAAAGGATCAACTTGCAGATATGATGACAAAAGGTTTAGATGGACCAAAGCTACAAAGATTCAAGGATATGGCAGAAATTAAGAAGATAGAGAAGAACCTCAATTAATGATTGAGGGGGAGCTGTTGGTGCATGTCAATCATCAATTGAAGGTTTATGAAGAAATGAAGTCAAGGAATCAAGAAGAGAACAAATTCAGAAGGTTGAAGGAAGGACATATTCAGAAATTCAAAACTATGTACACATATGTACATTACTTCAGATATAGCTGACTCATACTTTTGATTAGTCATAAGCTTGTATATATTTGCCTATAAATGTTGTTGAAAAGGTCGGGGCAAGTAGAAGAGATTGAGAATAGAGTATAGGAAGAGAGAAATGAGTAGTAGAGAGTGTCATTAGACACATGAGAAGTGAGTTGAATTCATCAACTTCACAAAATTGTAATTTTCT
>CM035408.1:152786509-152991509 GCA_020310875.1 Ceratopteris richardii | reverse complement strand
TTATTGATCTTAAACTCTTCCATCATCTGAAATTTGATTTGCTTGATGCCATTGGCATCATTCCCTACAACAATAATGTCATCCACATAAGCACATAAGTAAATAACTTCTGAGTAGGTATTCTTTATGAACAAAGAAGAGTTTGCTTTGCTAGCAGCAAATCCTTGATAATGAAAATTTGTGACAAGCATACAGTTCTAAGCTCTAGGAGCTTGCTTTTAGATCATAGAGTGCTTTCCTTAGCTTGCATACATAACCTAGTTTGTCCTTATCTTCATACCCAGGTGGTTGAGCCATATAAACTTCTTCTGAGATCCATCCATTTAGGAATGCATTCTTGAAATCTAACTGATATAGGTTCTAATTCTTTGAAGTAGCAACACTTAGCAAAACCATGATTGTTGGCATCTTGGCCACAAGTGAGAAGGTCTCCTTATAATCCACTCCATGGGTTTTAGCAAACCCTTTTTCCACTAGCCTTGATTTGTACCTGTTTATATAACCATCAAAATTCTTCTTGATTTTATATATCCACCTGGATCCTGTTGCCTTCATGCTTGGCTTCTTGGGAACCAAATCCCAAGTGTTCTTTTCTTGAAGTGCTTCAATTTCTTCTTGCATGGCTTCTCTCCATTTATTTTCTTATTTGCTTCTTCAAATGATGAAGGTTCTTCTGACATAGAGTGTTTAGTCATATACACATAATGCTTGGTGACTAATGATGTGTCATATCCATACCTTATGTGTTTTTTACTCTCCCTTTGAGATCATATAAGGGATTGATTGGAAGACTCTGGAATGTCTTCCAATTGCTTGAACTTGGCCTTTCCCTTTGACTTCCAGGCCTTGAAGTCAATCTTCTCTTCATCCTCTAAGTTGACATCTTCTTGTATTCGTTGATCTTCTTGAGTGAGATTTGGAAAATCACTTTCGAAGTCATAAGGTAACTTGATCTTCCTACAATGATCTTCAAACCATGAATTATTTTCATCAAAAACCACATCCCTACTAACTGTAAACCCTTTGTTAGTGGGATTGTATAACCTATATCCCTTCTGATTTTGTCACAGATAGTGAATATACACTTTTCAGATTTTGGCTCAAGCTTCCCTCTAATCTGTGAGGGTATATGTGCATAAGCAATGCACCCAAATATCTAACAGTGATCCAATGAGAGTGTCCTGCCATACCATGCCTCATATGGTGTCATTCCATCCAAGGTTTTGGATGGGAGCCTATTAATTAGGTATGTGGTTGTGGAAACATGCTCACACCATAAGTAATTTGGTATTTTCTTTTCATTCAAGATTGGTCTTGTAGCCTTTACAATCAGTCAAGTCCTCCTCTCTGCCACTTCATTTAGTTGAGGAGTGTATCTTGTTGGGACCTCTCTCTTTATACTTGTGTCCTATAAGAATGAATCAAGTTCATGTTAGAAATACTCATCACCTGCATTAGATCTAATCCTCTTCACGCTTTTGCCTGGTTGGTTCTTAACCAATGCGAAATACTTTTTGAAACAAGTAAAGACTTGATCTTTATGCTTCATATACTAAAGGATTGTCGATCTACTATAATCATCTATGAATGAAACATAATAGCTTGATCGTGAGATTGATCGCTCTCTACTAGGACCCCGCACATCTATGTGCAAGCTCCAAGTAGTCTTCAAACATATACCCCTTTCTGTTGAATGGTTGCTTGTGAGATTTGTCGAATTGACATGCTCAAGATTTGTAAATCATGTGTTGCTTGGACACATTTGGAATGCCAAGCACACTTTGATCCCTGTATATTTGCTTTAGTGTTCTCTCACCTATATGACCTAGCCTTTTATGCCATATCTCTAGTTTAGATAGGGTTTGATCCTTGTAATTAAAGTCAACTTCAAATGTAAAGAGTCTTCCAGATTTCTCACCTTTTGTAATCCTCTTGAAACCTTATTGAGGATCTTCCACATATGCTCCATGCCTTGTGAATCTTACGTGTAAGCCTTTCTCAACAATCTATCCAACACTGATTAGATTTTTTGTTATGGTTGCACATATAAAACCTTACTCAAAAGGTTCATGTTACCATCAAAAGCCTTGAAATTTCAAATTTTCTTAATAGAGTGGCTAATGTCATCACCTGTTCGCACTTCATGCTTTCCTTTAGGTTCTTCAAGATTAGATAGCAATGCTATATTTCCAACTACATGATTGGAGCAACTAGAATCTATATAGAAAAGATTCTTATCATCTTCACCTTGCTTGGATGTCATGTTCATGATCAGTACAGAATCCTCATGGTCTTCTATGTAGTTGTTATAATCTCTTCTACCTCTAAAGCCTCCTTGATAATTGATGTTATACCCTTAGTTGTAGCTATGTTGATAATTGCTTCCTCCATTGTTGAACGTGCATCTAGATTGTCCATAGCCTCCTCTATGGAAGCCTCTTCCTCTCTAATTCCTTGTGTTTGTAAAGTAGTCTTCTGTGGTGTGATTGTTTAGGCCATAGATATTGCAAGATGAAGTGTTGTAAGATCTCCCCCTACATTGCTTTCCTCCTCTGCCCCTTCCTCTAGTACCTCTTCCTCTACCTATGAAGTTCACTTGAGAGGTACTAGCCTCTTCCTCATTCTTTTTTCCTTTACCTTTATCCTTACTTTTATTTCTTTCTCTATAAATGGTAGAAGATTGATTACCTCTAGAGTTGTCTCCATTCTTGTTGAGCTTTGTCTCATGGGTGAAGAGTTGCCCCATCAAGGTGTTGCAGTCAGGAATCTACATATACATATAAAGGTCCATTGCTATGGTGGACTCCCACTTATCATGAGCTTTGATTCCATTTATGATCTGCCTTACTATTTGCTCCTCTTCTATCTCTTCTCCAATGCTTGCAAGCTAGTCAGCCACATCCTTCATCTTGGTTACAGAGTGAGTTACACTTTGCTTTGGTTGTTTTAATAGGAGACAACACCAAGCATACAGTGGAAAGCATTGGATCAGTGAAGACAAAGAGTGCAAGCACACTCTTAAGCAAGGTACTTTATTTTCCTACTATTCCTAAAAACTTGAGAAGTGTAGGACAAATTGTAGAGGAAGGATATGAAGTTAGATTCACAAATGATGGTGCTTATGTGCAAGATCCAAATCAGGGATATAGAAGTATCATTACACATCAAAAAGAAGGAAGGCTTTTTACTCTCAAGGTCCAAGATAATGTGGGACATGCATTGTTTACTTATGGAAGTCAAAAGATGTCTGAGTTAGACCTATGGCATAAAAAGCTAGGTCATTTTAATGAGAGAGCTATAAAAGAAATGTCAAAGAATGATGTAGTGCTTGGATTGCCAAATGTTGAAGGTCAACACATGGTGTACAAGTGTGAAGCTTGTCAATTAGGTAAAGTTCACAGAAGTTCATATAATAAATCAAGAGACAAGCATTCAAATTTGCTTGAATTGGTTCATACACATGTGTGGGGTTCTTCAAGGGACTATAGCATAAATGGATCCAGATGTTATGTGTTATTTGTTGATGATGCAACAAGATGGATTACTTGAAGTGTTCAAGATATTCAAACATTATCATGCTTATGCAGAAAGGATTATAGGACAAAAGCTCAATAGGTTGAGATTAGATGGAGGGGGGAGAATATTTTTCTAAATTTTTTGATGATGATTTGTAGAATGCCGGTATAAAAAGAAAATTAACTTGCAGGTGCTCCCCTCAACAAAATGGAGTTGCAGAAAGAAGAAATAGAACTCTTGTAGAGTTTGCAAGATCAATGATGAAAGAGAAGAATTGTCCCAACTACTTGTGGGCAGAAGCTATGAACACTACAACATACCTTGTGAATAGGTTACCCTGCAAAGCTTTGGATGATAGAACACCTTATGAAGCATGGTGGGGTAAGACACCTACTCTTGATCATTGTAAGGTATTTGGATGTTTGGCATATGCTTATGTTCCTTCTCAATTAAGACATAAGCTAGAACCCAAAGCAGAGAAGTATGTGTTTATTGGGTATGATGATAGACAGATAGGATACAGATTGTGGAGTCCATCTACAAAGCAATTTCTTGTCACACAAGATGTTACATTTGATGAGCAAAGCACATGGTATATAGGTTCAACTAATGATTATGCAGATGTTGAAAAAATAGAAAGGAAGGGAAGACAAAAGTAAAAGTGTATGAAAAAGATATTTATGATGATGATTGTAAAAGTAAATTATAGGGCAATGATGAAGATAGGCAGAGATTTGATCGAGAATCAAACGTAGCTGAAACTTCAAGAAGTGCAGAGGTCAGAAGATCTTTGAGAGAAAGAAAGGAACCTATCAGGTATAGCTATTATACATCTTTCTTAACAACAAAAGATTATGCTTATATTGTTAAGATAGAAGAAGATTCAACCACATATGAAGAAGCTTAAGGAAAACAAAATTGGGAGAAGGCAATGCAAGAAGAGTATGATGCTCTACGTGAGAATGAGACATGGGAATTGGTTCCAAGACCAAAGAACTAGAAGGTAATTGGATGTAAGTGGGTATATAAGACTAAAGGTTTGCAAATGGTGAGGTGTCTAGATACAAAGCTAGACTTGTGGTTAAGGGTTATGCCCGAACTTATGGGATAGATTATGATGAAACCTTTAGTCCAATTGCTAAGATGTCTACAATTAGAACCTTAGTTGCTATTGCTGCTTATAAAGGATGAAAGTTGTCACAATTAGATATGAAAAATGCATTTCCAAATGTATATATTGCAGATGAGGTGTACATGTAGCAACAAGAGGGTTTCACGGATTCAATTGGATGAGATTATGTATCTAAGCTCAAGAGAGCTTTGAATGGTTTGAAGCAAGCCCCAAGTGCTTGGAATTACAAGCTTGTTAAGCTCTTGAATGAATGTGGATATCAAGCTTTAAACGCATATAGTTGCTTGCTAGTGAAGGCAAGTGAAGATGGGTTCATATATATGTGTATTTATGTTGATGATATTATTGTCACAGGTATAGATGCTCAAGGAATCAAGGAGCTTAAGAAGCAAATAGAAAAGAAGTTTAAGGTAAGTAATTTGGGGAACTTGTCTTATTTCTTAGGAATGCACATTGTGTATACTCAACATGGAGTATATGTTACACAAGAGAGATACTTGAAGAATCTTGTGGTCAAATTCAACATCGAAGATTGCAAGCCTTCAACCACACCATTGGAGGTAAATCATAAATTGAGTAGATATCAAGGAGAGGAGTTTAATAAAAGGAAGAAATATCAGAGTTTGTTAGGTATTTTGATCTATGCTACCTTGACAAGACCAGACCTATCATATGTAGTTGGTGTCGTATCACAATTTATGCATTGTCCAAAGAAAGCTCATTGGATTGCAGCTCAAAGGGTACTTAGATATATCAAGGGAACCATGAGTGAAGGTTTGTATTATGGTTTTACTTCTAACACAAGAATCAAAGTGTTTAGTGATGCGGATTGGGTAGGAAATTCAGATGATAGAAGGTCTACTCATGGTTATCTCTATTACATTGTAGATATGTTAGTCTCTTGGTACTCAAAGAAGTAATGTAGAGTTGCTTTGTCATCCAAAAATGCTAAGTATAAAGGAATGGTAGAGGCTACAAAAGAAGTGATATGGTTGAAGACCTTATTGAAAAGTTTTGGAACTGATCAATGTACTCCAATTATTTTTGGAGACAACATGAGTTCATTATATTTGGCAGTTAATCCTGTTTCTCATGGTAGGACCAAACACATAGAGATTCAGAATCATTTATTGAGAGAAAAGGTACTTGACAAAGAGATTGAAGTCTTGTATACAACAAAAAAAGAGAAAGTTGCAGATATGTTGACAAAGAGCTTAGATGCACCTAGGTTACAAAAGTTCAAAGAGATGGCAAGAATAAAGAAGAATGGCATAATCACAATAACTGATTGAGGGGGAGCTATTGGAACAATCCCCAATTGATGATTATGAAGAATTTGAAGCAGGTCAGAAATCAAAATGAAGTCAAAGAAGTCATTGGAGAAAGTGAAGAGATTTCATAAATGTAGCTTGTATACATATGTACATTAGAGATGAAAAATCGTGTGCAATGGGTATAGATGATCATTAGAATGATAAGGAGTAATGTAATAGACGCGAGTGGAGTCAAGAGTCCATGTGATAGATGTGTAGAGAGTCATCTTCCTAACTCACTGTCGAGTCTTACTCTGATTTCTCTCAGCTTGATCAAGTGCATCAGGAAATCTTTTGTACACATCTAATCTAGAAGCTAATCAATCTTTGTTCAATGTTTCATGGTCTAATTCTTTTCAAGTTCTATGTATGATCAATAGGAACATGTATATGTAAAGTTTGGAGATAGAACTCTTAGAGTCATGCACTTTTTTGTGTCAGAGTTTTGCTTGGATCTCAGTGCACAGTGTAAAGTTTTTAATGAATCATCATTAAAAATCTAAGTTAGAAGGTAAGGAAGCTATGGCTAAAAGAATTTAGCAAAATGGGACTTTTGCTGTGAGAAATCAACTTGAGAAGTTGCCTATGCCGAAGTTGCTTGTTCAGAAAGACAGTTTCTGGCATACCTTTGATCTTAATGATCAACTCAGAGTTTTAATGATTGTTTTGAGAAAATAATCAATGTTATGGTTGTGCAAAGATAGGGTGGAGGTATGTGCATCATAAGATTGAATAAAGTTGAAGTTATGTGCAGGTAATGAAGTTGAATTCTAAAGAAAACTTCTTGAAGAAAAAGAAAATTCACACAAAGAAGTGTTTGTAAATGATTTTGTAAATCAAGGTAACATTTGTGTAAATTTTGGTCTATGATTGATATAGTGGTGTTCTTAAATCAATATAGATCAAGAAGTTAGAGATTTAGATGTCTCCATCAATAGATTTCTTATTCTAATCTCTACACATGTTTAGTAGAATGAATAGTGCTCTCAACCTACTAGCAATTGGCCAAATTCCTTTTTGGTGGTATCTAAATAACTTAAATAGATACCATTCATGATTTATTGCAATAAATTAGCTGGAGTACATGCGAAGAATGATGCTCAACAAGTTAGAAGACTCACCCGACATTTTTGGGCTGCTTTAGTGTGTAGACCATAGACTAAAGATATGAAGATATCTCATGATTGGAAAATGTAATATCAAGGAAACTTTGTAACTAGGAACTAGATATTATACTGAATCTATAGTACTTTAAATCACATCAAATGATCAACCATGCACTAAGAACAAGCTCTGAGAAGTTCACTATTCTGAGATGATCATAGCAAAGAAGTGAAGTAGAGAAGTAATCATTGTATATGTATTAGATCACATAGAAATACATTGCAATTGGCAATGTTCAATTGCACAATGTGAGGGTAGTGATGGGGCTATAGATTGAGCTCACTAATCACAAAGAATCCCTCTCAAAATGATCTTGTAGGCGGGCTATATCACGCGAACCTTTTTTATCTTCTTTTAAAGTTGAAATTGGAGACAAGCTTTGAATTCAAATTCAAATTCTCACCATAAAGTGAGTCCTAAATTGTAGGATTTATTCTCTCATCAATCCTCTACCAACTAACTCAAGATTTGATTCCTCCTAAATCCTCATTGTTAGTGAATTGTCATCTGCACTTTTACAAGGATATTAGGTAATTGACTTTTACAAGCGAGTGATCATATGTGACTACATGAGATATATGCTAGTTATCCAAGTATGTAGGCTTGGACTCTTTTGCACCAACAATGTAGACAGAAGGATCAGCACTACGTGGACTATACCCACATTCTGTGAGGTACTTAAGCAACCTTTGGTTCCAGGCACGTTGGCACTTGCTTTAGCCCATACAAATCTTTATGTATATATATATATATATATATATATATATATATATATATATATATATATATATATATATATATATATATATATATATATATGTGTGTGTGTGTGTGGGTGTGTGGGTGTATATATATATATATGTATATATATATATATATATATATATATATATATATATATATATATATATATATATATATATATATATATATATATATATATATATATATATATATATATATATATATATATATATATATATATATATAGAGAGAGAGAGAGAGAGAGAGAGAGAGAGAGAGAGAGAGAAAGAGAGAGATTGGAGCTCCAACAAGCCTATAGGTTTCGATAAGGATTTAAGCATGAGAAGGCTATAGAGAGAGTGTTTGAGATAGAGAGTTTGAGAGAGAGAGGCTAGTTGACCGAAGATGAAAACAAAAAACTTCTATAGAGAAAATTGAGAGAGAGAGAGGAGCTCACCAGTTACTCTAGATAAAGACAAAGAACTAAGTGAAAGTTGTGTGAGAGAGAAGGTATTGCTAGAGCACAGGTGATAGATGGTTGGAATTTTTGACAAGCTCGAGATGAATCTCAATAGCCGATAGAGAGAGAGAGAGAGGAAGAGAGATGTTGGGAGTTAAGAAGCATTTCAAGCTGAAGAGTGTCAGAAAATGCCCCAAGTTTCACATTTCATATCATCCAAAATGAAAGGAGGATGATTTCCATGAGTTGGACACATCAAATGATGTCCGTAATTGAAAGAAGTTGATTACAGAAGAAATAGGTCACCTCTTGATGTGGTTGGATCTCATGTTTTGAGGTGTATATGTTTTTAAGTGGCTAAAGAGGTTACTATGTGACATTTGAGTTGTATTATTACTTAGAGTTGTGGAAAAGAGTCCCCAAGTTTCCCCCTTACTTATCCACACCCAGTATTAGTTGTTCTTTGCATATTTCGCAGAGATTTCATTTTATACACTATCTATGCAGATGATCTTGGCAAAAACCTTGTTATTTTAATTGTTATTTCTCCTTTATCGTGAATCCATTTCTAGTGATTCTTGTTTTTGGGAAATTTTATATGGTCTAATTTGAATGGCATAAGTCTCGGGATTATTGTCTACACAATTTTAGAGAAATGGCTAGAACATTGTCCGTGTAGTTAGCTAATACTCTATGAACACATCAAGTAGTATGTTTTGATTGAGCTACTTGAGGCATCATCTAATGTTCAAATGAAGTGGTTACTAAAATTTGAAAGTTGTTTAAGCCTACTTTTGGTGCACGTAGTTTCATTGACATTCTCTACATGTACTCCAAAACATGAAAAAAACACAAAGCATCTATCTCAAAAATTCAAGATCCTAGAAGGGTTCAACTGCTTTCATTGTGCACATAGGAGTGTTTTTCCTCCAACAATGTTATCAAAGCTATAAGTAGAGTATCAAAGAGAGAAAACGAATTTGTTGAAGTGAAGTAATTACCTCATCAAAGATTGAAGGAGAGAAGCCAAGAACATGGAGAACAACAACAAGAGGAAGCAAACAAGCCATTGGGCAAAGATAATTCATTGGGCTTTATCGGATGTACCTACCAAGAGTGATGGCACATTTTTTTCATGTCAGCAACTCATTCGTGGACATTAGCATTTTCCTTATGTATAATTCTCTATATATTGCACTAGATGTATTTTTGTATTAGGACATTCTCGTATATCTTTTTTATGTAATAGAAGAAGAAGAAGAAGAAGAAGAAGAGAAGAAGAAGAAGAAGAAGATCATTCTTCCTTGCCTCAATGTGTGCGTGTTCTCCTCTTTGATTTTGAGAGTGTGTGTGAGGTTTTTTCCTTATCTCCTTCCTCGTGACATGGTATCAGAGCCAACGTGGCTATAGAGATCTTGTGGAGAAGGTCAATAGTGAACAATATGCAGGAAGGCATGGAGAAAGTGCAATTGAAAAATGACATGAGATTGCTAGGAAAATTCGAATGAGGTTAGAAGTCATCTCGAATCCATCTGAATCTTGATTTTGAGCTTGGAAGGTGGGGCCCATAGAAAAATCAAGTCAATTTGAAAAACTATTACTTTCATTCTAATTGACAACACACATATTTGAGATCCAAAATTTCAATTGATTCGGTGTACTGTTGATACACAAAAATTGTATTTTATATGAGATAAAAATGTCACATCACAATGTGATAATATTCAAGCAAAGGTACTAATTCTAATTTTTTTTGTAGTGCTACCAATTGCTCCAAAAATGTCAAGTGCTAATTGAATGAGTCTGCTTATTAGCGATATGTTGGACAAGCATAACTTCCATGCTTGGAGATTCACGATGAAATATTTCCTGATGGGAAAAGGCTACTTGAAGTACATCTAAGGAGAGAACAAAAGTGCTCCATAATTAGCAAAGAGGAATCATAGTATGGATGAGTTAACAACATATGAGGAATGGAGTCAAAGAGCATGAAAGGTAATGTATTGGCTATCCATATAGGATAGCATGATTGCGCACATACAAGATGCCAAGACTTCGAAAGAGGCTTGGAACAATTTGATCATATTGTCTAGGACCAATACAAAGGCATGAGAATTGAAAATCAAGAATGAGCTGCATACATTTGAGAAAATGGGCATATCGATACATGATTACACCCTAAAATCAAAGTATATTTGAGTCACTTGTATCTATTGGCCTGAATGTAGATGAAGACGATAAGGTGGAAGTGTGCCTTCATGGTTTAGGAGTTGCATGTAAGAAATTTAGAACATCTATTCAGACTAGGGAAAATATTCTAAATTTTGCTGATATTGTGTCCATGCTAATTATTGAAGAAAAGAATCTTGGTGAGGACTCGAACTGCCAAGGAGAATATAGTTCTGAGCACATATTCTACTTTGGGTGAGAAGGAGGCAAAGCTAAAGGCTTTGAAAGTGGAAGAGGACATAGTAACCAAGACCATGGTCAACAACATAATAATTAGGAGGTAGAGGAAAACTTTGAGGTAGTGGGATCCAAGAGGATAAAGAAATTCTAAAGAAATGTTTCAGGTAATGACAGTAAAGCATGCTACAATGGTGGTAAAACTAGACGATTTGAATATGATTGCAGATTGAAGAATTAAAATAATAAGAGGTAGCAAAACAGATATGCATCCACAAGTGTAGATGACTCTTAGACGCTACTTATGGTCCAGTTCCACATGATGAATACGATGTTTGTTGATGTTTCAAAATTGAAAGGTAATGTCTGGTATGTTGATTCACGTGCTTAAAATCACATGACCAGACAATCAGAATGGTTTAATAGTAGTTCTGAAATTGTTAGTTCTTAGATATGTTCAAACAGGTGAGGACACATCATACCCCATCAAACATATAGAAAACATATTAGTATCTATGAAGGATAGAAAGGTAAAAGAGCTTGCCAATATGATGCATGCTCCAAATATAAAAAGAGTCGAGTTTTCATTGGATAAATGGTTGACTACATATTACAATTCAGGTTCAATGCTGATGGGTTATATGTAGAAGAGTACAAATAGGATGGAAGGTTGATTGCCAAAGGAAACAAATTGGGTAGGATGTTCACCCTAAATGTGAAATACCTTGAAATGAATACAGCCATGTTTGCAAAACGTGCATGAGTTATTGCTGATAGAGAGATGTAGCACAAAGAAAATGAGCATAGGAGCTTGTAGAGGCTAAAATTGATGCATTCAAAGGAGTTATCAATGGACTACCAAATTTCAAGGTTTCAGAGATGCAAAAGGTATATGTAGCATGTCAATCTGGTAAACAATCAAGAGGATCATTTGCACGTGACAAGCATGTTAGTGACAATGTGCTAGAAATAGTACACACAGATGTTATGGGTCATGGAAAGTCCACATCTGTTGGTAGTTACAGGTTTCATGTTACTTTCATTGATGACCATACATAGAAAGTATAGGTATACTTCATGAAAGAAACATTTTGTGAGCATATCTGCACATTGCAAACAATTTGATACATAGGACAATTGGATGTCCTTGCTGAGTAATTTCTCTCTTACATAATGATAGTTCACTTCAATGTGTTTAGTCCTTGCATGATATATAGGATTAGTAGCCAAATGAAGTGAAATAGTGTTGTCTCCAAATGTAGCCCCAAATAAGTGTAAGGTAGTTTGAGCCACATAGCCTCTTGTGTTGCATTTGCTAAGCCTCTATATTTTGCCTTTGTAGATGACAATGCCACAATGGGTTGCTTCTTTGTTGACCATGATATTAGCTTTGAACCTGCAAATGATAAGCAGCGAGAGGTGATCCTCCTATCATCCTTGGAGAGATCCCAATCTGCATCAGAATACATCTTGATATCTAAATCAGAAGTGAATGGATAAAACAACCCTTCATTTATCGTACCCTTTAAATATTTTAAGATCCTCTTCGCAGCTTCCAAGTTAGGTTTTCTTAGTGTATACATAAACTGGCTTAATGTACTTACTCCATAACATATGTCCATCTTATTAGGATTACATAATTGAGGCCACCAACAAGTTTTTGGTAACATGTAATATCTTCAAGAAATTCTCCCTCATGACAACTAAGTTTGTGATTGAGTTCCATGGGTGTACCAAATATTTGGTGTTCTCCATCTTGAATTGTACCAACATATAATGAATTTACTTCCTTCGAGTAATAAACACAGCAAAATGTTTATACACAAGTTCTAATCCAAGAAAATAAACAAACCAACGTTATTGATCTTAAACTCTTCCATCATCTAAAAATTGATTTTCTTGATGCCATTGGCATCATTCCCTACAATGATAATGTCATCCACATGAACACATAAGTAAATAACTTCTGAGTAGGTATTATTTATGAACAATGAAGAGTCTGCTTTGCTAGCAACAAATCCTTGATAGTGCAAGTTTGTGACAAGCCTATAGTTCTAAGCTCTAGGAGCTTGCTTTTAGACTATAGAGTGCTTTCCTTAGCTTGCATAAATAACATAGTTTGTCCTTATCTTCATACCCACGTGGTTGAGCCATATAAACTTCTTCTAAGATCCATCCATTTAGGAATGCATTCTTAAAATCTAACTGATATAGGTTCTAATTCTTTGAAGTAGCAACACTTACCAAAACCATGATTGTTGGCATCTTGGCCACAAGTGAGAAGGTCTCCTCATAATCCACTCCATGGGTTTGAGCAAACCCTTTTGCCACTAGCCTTGATTTGTACCTGGTTATAGAACCATCAGAATTCTTCTTGATTTTATATATCCACCTGGATCCTATTGCCTTCATGCTTGGCTTCTTGGGAACCAAATCCCAAGTGTTGTTTTCTTGAAGTGCTTCAATTTCTTCTAGCATGGCTTCTCTCCATTTATTTTTTTATTTTCTTCTTCAAATGATGAAGGTTCTTGTGACATAGAGTCTTTAGTCATATACACAGAATGCTTGGTGACTAATGATGTGTCATATCCATATCTTATGGGGTTTTTACTCTCCCTTTGAGATCTTATAAGGGCTTGATTGGAAGACTCTGGAATGTCTTCTTGAAGTTCTTGAACTTGGTCTTGCCCTTTGACTTCCAGGCCTTGAAGTCAATCTTCTCTTCATCCTCTAAGTTGACATCTTCTTGTATTTGTTGATCTTCTTGAATGAGACTTGGAAAATCACTTTCCAAGTCATAAGGTAACTTGATCTTCTTGTAATGATCTTTAAACCATGAATTATTTTCATCAAACACTACATCCCAACTAACTGTAAACCCTTTGTTAGTGGGATTGTTTAACCTATATCCCTCCTGATTTTGTCATAGATAGTGAATATACACTTTTCAGATTTTGGATCAAGCTTCCCTCTAATCTGTGAGGGTATATGTGCATAAGCAATGCACCCAAAGATCTAACAATGATCCAATGAGGGTGTCCTGCCATACCATGCCTCATATGGTATCATTCCATCCAAGGTTTCGGATGGGAGCCTATTAATTAGGTATGTGGTTGTGGAAACATCCTCACACCATAAGCAATTTGGTAGTTTCTTTTCATTCAACATTGATCTTGTAGCCTCTACAATCAGTCTAGTCTTTCTCTCTACCACTCCATTTAGTTGAGGAGTGTATCTTGTTGGGACCTCTCTCTTTATACCTTTGTCCTGTAAGAATGAATCAAGTTCATGTGAGAAATACTCATCACCTTCATTAGATCTAATCCTTTTCAAGCTTTTGCCTATTTGGTTCTCAACCAATGTGAAATACTTTTTGAAACAAGTAAGGACTTCATCTTTATGCTTCATATAGTAAAGGATTGTCGATCTACTATAATCATGTATGAATGAAACATAATACCTTGATCCTGAGATTGATCACTCTCTGCTAAGATCCCGCACATCTGTGTGCACAGGCTCCAAGTAGTCTTCAAACATATACCCCTTTCTGTTGAATGGTTGCCTGTGAGATTTGTGGAATTGGCATGCTCCAAATTTGTAAATCATGTGTTGCTTGGACACATTTGGAATGCCAAGCACACTTTGATCCCTGTCTATTTGCTTTAGTGTTCTTTCACCTATATGACCTAGCCTTTTATGCCATATCTCTAGTTTAGATAGGGTTTGATCCTTGTAACTAAAGAGTGCAATATTTCTTGTATCTTCAACTTCAAATGTAAAGAGTCTTCTAGATTTCTCACCTTTTGTAATACTCTTGAAACCTTATTGAGGATCTTCCACATATGCTCCATGCCTTGTGAATCTGACGTGTAAGCCTTTCTCAACAATCTGTCCAACACTGATTAGATTTTTTGTTATCGTTGGCACATATAAAACCTTACTCAAAAGGTTCATGTTACCATCAAAAGCCTTGAAATTTCAAATTTTCTTAATAGAGTGTCTAATGTCATCACCTGTTCACACTTCATGCTTTCCTTTTCGCACTTCATGCATAAGTTTGAAAGTGTGTTAATGTACATTTGAGAATGTATGTTTGAATGTATGAGAAACTGTTAGCATATGTAAGAATGTGTTAGCTTGCATGTATGAATGTGTTAGTTTGCATGTAAGCATGAATGCATGTGTATATACAGGAAAGAATGCATCTGTGTTTGAAATGCATATGCATGAGCATAAGTGAGAATGCATATATATGTTGGATGCATGAATGCATGAGGATGCATGATATTAGATGTAGATATGCATGAAGAAATGATTAAATGAATCTGTTTGTATCTTAATGATAAGAGTTGAAAGTAAAGCATGAGTCTGTTTTATGTTTTATAAAATGTACTTATTTTTCCCAATGTCTTCTACGGAACAAAGATAAAGGTTGATGAGAATTGATGAATCGATGATACTTACGAACTTTTGACCAAGAGATTGGAGCTACTTATATGCTGCTTCTCCTACCTTTTCTAAATCACATTATAAACTTAAATCTTGTATTAGACTTTTTCATCAAAGTATTTGTATAGGATTTATTTTAGTTCTGAAGCAGTGTAGCAGTATTACTCTTCAAAAGGTCTTTAGCATTATTAAGAAAACAGTCCATTTATCAATTGAAACTTTAGATTATTCTTTATTTCTGACGTCTACAAAAAATGTGTCTTCAAATGAGTCTATCTAGGAAGATATCATACCTACATCTTTTATTTTAGAAACTTTATTGCGTCCACCTGTTGATAATACTACCACTCAACCTAAAGAGAATGAAGCTAATGAAGAAGAAGAAGTAGAGGAATTTATTAAGGACTGTATTTATAATGAATCTTTAATCTCCCCAACATATGAGTATTGTTTATCTAGATTTCTAGCTTTGTCTACAATTGAGTCAATTGAATCTGTGAATAGTGAGAATACCATTTTTGAGAATCTGTTCCCTCCACCTATAAAAAGTAATACCGAACTTAAGCAGACCAAAAACATAGCTAATTTAGAACACGAAGTCGTCATATAACTAATGAAACATTAGTTTGGCGTTCGTATGAATACGTACTTTCTAGGTATAGAGCCGTGCAACCGTAATAGATTCATAGGCTGATCTTAAATAGTCTGTTAAACCATAGTTAATCACTCCTCACATACTGAAACACATCATACATCCTAGAGTACACTACAAAACACCCTACGTGTAGTCACATAGTGAGGTTGTTGCAAGTCAGTTCTGATCTATGTTTGTCTCCATTCACACCACTTGACACCACCTTCAGGGGAATGAATGGTTGAGCCTCTCGGAGTTGGAACTTGGAAGTGAAAGCAGGTCGGTAGAAGCGAATTCTTATTTTTCAGCCTTAAGATGAGATGAGAAGTAGCGGAACCTACACAGTTGTATCCATGCCAAATGTTCAATTTTTTTCATTCTTTTGACAGATCAGTGCTCTACTTAGCAACTTAGCTAAAATTCATTCCAGTTACTTCTGTTTTGAGAACTTGATTGCGATGGATACGATGTTACATTTTTCAAACCATTTTTTCCATTCCTCTACAGATTTTCTTTGGATCAAGCATCACCAGCTTATGCTTTTGGTCCAAACACAATCGTTTGCAGCTTTGGTTGTCCCAAAGATTTTTTAGGTTTTTGTGGTTTTATTTCTCTTAGATTGTATCCTTGCTTGGAGTAGCCATGGTGCATCCCAAAGAAAAAGATGCAGCCACTATTGCAGATATCATCTTTGGAATTTTGAAGCTTACTTGGAGAGCCATTGTAGGAGCTCCTATGAGAAAGAAACCTCCTCTAGATAGTGCGATTCTAGCTCAACAAATTCAGACGAGTAGAGATCGGACACTTTTTTGCCTTTTTAGGACTCATCTCTAGTTCTCTTTCTTTAGTTTCTATGACATGGAGTGCATCAAAACATCTCAGTGTTAGGGAGGAAGCATGCCAAGGTGCTCCATTAGGGATTTTGTTTGCATTATGGTTTCTCCAAAGAAAGAGGATGGTCCTCACATTTCCCGTTGTCCAACATTCTGCATATTTTTGCTTTTAAGCTAGGGTTAAAGGAAATTGTGGGGAAATCCATCAAGGTTGTTGTCCTTTCACTGTCCTTAGCAGAGTTATTGAACCTTGTACTTAATTCAAACTCATTTGCTGCCTTGAACTCCAAGAAATCTAAGATGTCATATGTCGGAAGGGAATTAGACTTTGTGATTGTAGCAACTTTCACAGCCACCCTTTGAGGACTTACCCATCAATTAGTGCAAGTTGTACATACAACGTGATATCACTTTGCATCCTATTTTCATTGCTACTGTTGAAACAAATCCTTTTTACTTGCTTCTGCAAGTGCTTAAGGCAGAAAAGAGCTCACTTCTTCATTGGCTAGCAACCCTTGCACTTTTTGAAGAAAGAGGGGAAACCTATAATCAGGTAGTATCAAAATGTTTAAAGCCTTTGAACATGTTCACAATAACGCTTTCCAAGGGTTTGAATGGATTAGAACAAGCCCATGAGAAAGATAGCTTTAAACAACAAATGCAATTACTAGGGAAGGACTCTATTCCCTCTACATATGAAGTTGTTAATGACTGAGCTTTGTTGTTGGTGCATCAAAATTTGATCATCACTTACTTCTTCATCTAAAAATCATGATCGCTATGGAGTTGCTCAGCTAAGAGGCTAGAATGGAGGAGTTGTCTCATCTTTGTTATCTTGTCATTGAGGTATATTTTGGAAGGAGGCCATGAGGGGTAGAGATTTTCTGACAATAAACACCTTTGCATCATATGTTGGTCCATATCTCATCACTCATTTTGCTGATTATTTGATTGGTGTGAGGCGGTTAAAAATGAAGGCTGTATTCTTGTGCTTTCCTTTTTGAACTCCAAAGTTGCTGAGAACCTTTCCCAGCGACATTGCTACATGAGGTTCGATTTGCCAGGAATGCATGTCCCAAATGCATTGATGGATTTTTGTATATCATTTTTTTGGCTCTTAGTATCTTGTACATGAGTGTTCGTGCTTGTTAGGAGCACTGGATGACAAAACTATTATTTTTGTAACACACCTAGTTGAGTATATATCAGTAACCTATCATATACTAGTTTTGCAAGATTGGGAGATAATCCAGGCAAGAAAAAGTTTTAGAGAGGGATACTAAGTTAAGTTCTCAATTAGGGAGTGCAGTTTGACAGCTTCACCCATCATTGAGACACAAGCTGGAGATGTTTCAGCTTATCTACTTCAAGTAGCGACAAACTTTGATACACTTGTCTCAGCTCATAATGACGCTATTGAATCAATGGCATATCTATTAATTAGAATAAATGTATGCATGTACATATAAAAATGTCTAAATGAGTACATATGATTATATACATGTTTATGAGTGATGCATAAATGTATGTGCATAAGTATGCATGGATGAGTAATGTGTATATATATGAGAGCTATGAGCATGCATGTGTATAACTTTGAAAGTATGCGTGTAAATATAAGAGTGCATATATATATATATATATATATATATATATATATATATATATATATATATATATATATATATATATATATATATATATATATATATATATGCATATGTTTTCTACGTGAACTCTTTGTTGCCCTTAAATACATAAATCCAACTTATCTTGAAATAGAGTTCCTAAAAACTGTGATAGAGATTATGATGATGATTGAAATACCTACTCAAATGTTCTCTTGATGCCACTTAAAAGCTTCAATAATTTTTCAGCTTTTATTTAATGAGAAGTGCACCAATGGAACTATCTGTCTCTGCCATATTTTCTATTATAGATCATGTAATAAATTGGCTCATTAGCTAATCCGTTAGTGAATACAAATGTGTATATCCAACTTATTGAAAGGCACCTCTGATATAGCAAAGTCTTTTGGCAACAGATACTACTCCTTTTTTATACTTAGTTTTTACATTGTACTCTGTTGAACTCCTAGAGTAGAGCCCCAAAAATGAGTAAGGGTTTTGTTATGTAGCAATATGTTTTCACTCAAATGCGGCAAACCACAAACAAATGCACAACAGATTATATAGCGCATATTAATTGTCCTTGATAAAGAATTATCACTTTCTCGTTATTTTTAAGATGAAATTTTTAAAAATGTTTTCAATGATAATGGCATAGTCTGTTGATGTTAAAGAAATTATTGATACTATCGTGATTCATACTAGTGCCTCCATTGATTGAATAATCTTATTTCCTTCTATAGTGTTCTTCGGTGCCTGAAATTTAATTTTTTTCAGTTTCTTCCAATCATTGCGAAATCATGTAATTTGGACATTATGTATTGATAAGAATAAGAATGTGTAGAAGAATGCATGTGCATGAAGGTGTGTGCATGTTAATAAATGAATGTGATGAAAAATGCATGAATGTAAAGTATATGCATGCATGAATAAGTGTAGTATAAAGTAAATCCATGAATGCATGTTAGCATGTATGCATGTGTATGAGTGCATGTATATGCACATGAGATATCAACATGTATATAAATTTGTGCATTTGCATGTACGAAAGAACATGTGTGTCTGCATATATGCATGAATAAATGTGATTTGTAAGCATGAACATTTATGCAAGCAATTGATGCATGTGTTATTTATATGCATGAGAGTGCATGCATGAAAATAAGTACATACATATAGGAATGTGAACATGAATATTCGCAAATATATAAGTATACAAGCAGTTTAAGAATGAGTGAATGAACATAAATGTATGAAAATGAATAAATAAGAATGCATGAGCTGCAATAGTATGTACACTATAACATATGCAAATATATGGAAATGAAGAATCTTTGTGCATAAAGATAAATATTGAATGTATTTACTGAAAAACATGAGTGTTTTTAATTATCATGAAGATACTTATGGATTTTTCTTCTAATGTCTTTTTGCAAAGCATTGACGAGTATTTACGAGAAGTTGAGATCGGGAGTTAGAAGTTGTGGGTGTACTACTTCTCCCACCTTTTGAAATTAATTTCTTTAAATTTAATCTTGTATTAGAATTTTTCATTAGAGTATTTGTATAGGTTTTAATATATTACTAGTTTAGATTGGAGGTTTTATCACTTGTTAAAAATTGTTTAAAAGCATTTCTCTTTTGTATAGGATTACTTCTATGTTAATCATATCTCTTTGTTCACTTATCTTTCGCATGTTTTGAATATTGTGTTCACTTATCTAAGTCCCTAATCTACTAATGGATGTCAGTGATCTTTATTATTCATCCATTCCATTAGGTAGTATCCCTAATAGATATGAAAACACAACTATTCCTATTGAAGAGTTCATAAAGGAACGCATTAATAGCAAAACCTTAGTCTCGCAGTCATACGATTATGGCCTATCCATGTATCAAGCGGCACAGCCATATGGTCATAGTAACACTTCATTAAACCTGATCACATCTCTTGACCTAAGTGACACTAAGTAAACACCCTGTGTGTAGTCACCTAGTGAGACCATTCTAAATTCGGTTCTGATCGACCTACTTGTCTCCAATCATGCCCCTCAACATTTTGCTGAACTCGACGTGAAAGTGTGATGATTATGTGCTTAAATTGTTATATGTGATTTAATTTTGATTAAAAATTAAATCCTTGTATTATTTTTGTTTTAAGTATGTCGAGCTTTTACTATCGGAGATCCTATTGCCAGGTTGTTGAGGGTTAAGCTTAACTTTGACACTTCTCCCCCTCAACCGAAAAGAAGAAAGTTTTTATTTAGTACCTAATTTTAAACAACCAAGCTTCTAAAACAAACTTGAAGGTAATAGTTATTTAAATTCTTTCAAATTACCATAAATACAAGTGTACATACATCACCTGCACTTGGTAAAAGATTGTTTTCATTTCACATTGCATTAGGAAAGATAGTCATTGCACTTGCATTGCAAATCATAAAATACGTAAAGAGACTTTTTTGTTTTACATTGCATTAAGAAAGATAGTGTTAGTTTCTGTAGTTAGTTGCTTGTTGCTATTTTCTACTTTTTATTAGTAGTACATAAAAACTCCAAAAAAAATTAAGAAAACTTAAAAAAATTATATAAAAATAAAATTTTCATTTAAATTAGAGAAATTTTAGGAGTAAAAGAATCATAAGTTATAAAGAAAAATACAAAAACAAAAAACAATTTGAACTAAAGTAAATTAGAGGGTAAAAGAATTATAAAATCTAGACTAAAGTATGTTTAAAAATAAGAATGAAAAACCTTAAATACAAGAATATATTTTCTTAGGAGAGAATTGATTCAAAGTAAAGTAAAGAAAAATTAAAGAAAGATAAAAGAAAAGATAGGTAGGAGAAATTATTGGATTTATTATATAGTGATAATTTTAGAGAATATATCGAGAGCTTTTAGATTCCGTTATTATAGATTTGATACTCCATTCTAGGCAATATAAAGAGCACAAGATGGAGGAAGTGTTTAGAAATATGATGATAGAAAAACAAGGTGCACGGACCGTGCAATCAATCCTACATGAAAAGGGTAAATTCATTGGATTCAATATCACTGATTAATTGGATGCATTTGAAGAGCAAGGATAGATTCAGGGATTTCTTGACGATGTACTAGTAGAGTACTACGGTCATGTTGTCTCTGGATCCATTCTTGAAAGCATCCATGAGCATGCTAGTAAACCTTGGGATGATTTTAGGAAAGAACTTCATAAAATGTTCTTTCTTGAGGATTTTAGTCAGCACAGTCGGGAAGGGTTTTTGAGATGGGTGAACTCCCCTAAGACTAATGAGTCTCTAACTCATCTTCATGGAGCATTTATGAGATGGTTTGCTCAGCTTCCTGAAGATGACAAGAATGCATTAAACCTTGATCTTCTCAACAACTTTTTAAAGATATTAAGCCAAGAGGGTAGAGCTGAAGTAGAACAAAGAATAGAGGAGCCTAGAGAAAGTTACAATTTGACAGATGATTGGCAAAATGTAAAACGTGAAATAGAGGTTGTTGCTCAAATGAGACAACGATAATCTATAATTTATGGAAAACCTATTTCTACTCAGCCTAGGGACTTACCTGCAAAAAGGCATTCTAATATGCCAACACCTACAACTATGGCTATGGCTAATGTTGCAATCACCCCTAAGACTCGAATTGAATTTCAATTGGACATTTTGTGTAAACAAATGGAAAACGCAATGAATATGCAAACATCTCTTTCTAAAGAGGTTGCACATTTCAACAACAAAGTGTTCTCCAAGAGCTTGAATGAGCTTGGTGCTAGTAGTAGTGGATTGGGTCAGGCAAATATGGCTTCATAAATAGAGCTTGCTATGCCACAACTTACTTCTCCTTCTCAACCAGTTTATCAACCAGTTCCTCCTACTCAGTCTGCTACATAGCCAACTTTCCAAAGAGATATTGATAAAAGAAGAACTGGTGGTGAAAGGTGTGTCTGGTGTGATAGGCAAGATCATGCGACGTATGCCTATGATGAATTAAACTAGGGTAAGGATAATCAGCTTGTAGTTGAAATTGATAAAGAATTATGCGACTTTAGAACATGACTTTCTTTGTCCGTTGATTGGGACAAAGGAGGCATGAAGAAACTGTAAGACAAAATCACTATTCTGTAGAGGCACTCGTAAGAGCTAGAGATAAAATCATGCATAAATCTACATGGAAATCTCCTGTTGACATGCAAGATGAGGTAGATGAGGGAGATTGAAGAGTGACAAGAAGACAAACTAGGGAAAATGAAAAGAGAAATACTAATAATGGAAAAAGAGTGTAGTTTGAAGATACTACAAAGTTTACCTATCTAAGGAAGAGAAAAGAAAATTAATTAAGGAAGGAAAGAAACCATTAGAAGAGGATACCCAAGCACAAGAAAATCAAAATAATCTAATTAAAGAAGAAAAGAAGAAAATTTTCAAAGAGGGAAAGAAACGTATAATTGAAAAAAATCAAAGTCAAAATAATGAAAATGATCAAAGAGATTATAAGAAACAAGGAGAGGACAAAGGGAAGAAGAAAGTGAGGAAGACTCCGAGAGAAATTATGATCTTGGAACTCGAGAAAAAAAATGATGCTAGAGAGATTCTAAATGATATATTATTAAAAAGCAAAATCACTATGTCCCTTGAGCAAGTGTTTTGGATCGCAAAGCTCGAGTTCAATGATAATTTTATAAGACTTATTAGAAGAAGATGGTTTCCATTGCCTCAACATGAGGATATGCAAGATGTTGCAGAGGAAACCTTAGCAATGAATAAGGCTGTGACATTAAGTGATAACAACTATGACGAGGAAGAGGACATTACAATAGGAAGTGTAAATAGAAACTTTTTGGGTCCAATTCAACTTGACGATGAAATGATGAAAGGTAAAAGCCAATTCGATACGACCTTCTAGGCATGAGGAACTCCAAACGTAAAAATTTGGATTGGTAATGAGAAAGATTCGTGTTTAGCTCTAGCCCTGAGTGATTCAGGCTCAGAGATAACCGTAATATCAAAGAAATTCTTTGATAAATTTAGATGCCCATTGACAAAGAACATGGTTGGAGAATGAGAACAGCCGATAATGGGTCACAGTTCTTGCTAGGTGAATGTGCACATGTACCTATTATGATAGGAGGTGTTCAAGAGGAATTTCACTTCTTTGTGCAAGACAATTGCTTGTATGAAGTAATTCTCGGACAACCATTTATAGTAGAAATGAGAATCGAAATGAAAACCATGAATGATGGGTCGACATATGCAACAATGCGTTCTAAATCTAGAATCGATTCCTTGCAAGTAATGATAGTCTCTCCAAATCATTCAAGAAATAGGAAAAATCTATGAAGATACCCCATTGACTCATACAATCATGTGTGTGAAGATTCACCACCTTTAAGAGAATTTGGGGCCTATTATGATCAAATTTTTTGTTAGATTCCACTATTGAGTGAGACAATGGTGGACAATGGTTTGATATCTTGCCTAATGATGTATATAGTTTTGAGAATTTTTTAGTTTGCAACCCTACATCTAGTTTACACTTCATCAAGAAAGAGGAACTTACAAATAAATTTAGAAAAAGAAATGAAAAATATTTCAATTTCACCTAAAGAAAATATTAAATGTATGATTGAACTTTCAAAAAGTTCTATTTTGATAGAAGAACTTGAGAATTCTCTTCAAGAAGAATTAGAATCGAAACTTATCATTCTTGAATCTTTTAAGGAATATTAGCTGATTACTAATTTCTTTCTAGAACATGAAGTCAAGATTGATACTAAATATAAAATAGTTGAAAAGAAAATTAAACATGTAGCTCCTCCATTGCCTAAAGAGAGCTATGATATAATTAGAGGAGTACTTGAGGATCCTATTCTTAGAGATCGATCTAAGATACGACATACTTTTACTAAGGAAACTATAAAATATATAAAGCTTGGAGAAGATTTTCTTTCAAAATGTAAAGATCAATTTTGAAAGATGATCATGCATCATGGAAAAGCATTTTTCTTGGACTCACATGAAATAAGATGCACTAATCCAAAGCTTGTAGCTCGAATGATCATATTTACCATACCACATATTCCATGGAATCTTTGGCCGATACCAGTCTGTTGGCAGCAGTCAGGGAACCGAAGGAGCCACAAGACAAAGAGGGTCGGAACGAAGAGATAGCACAAGCAGACACAGTAGCCAAAGAAGATCAGGAAAGTAGGCCATATAAATTTTTCAGACATCAAGGAGTGGAGCACACAAGAAGAAAGAGCAAGTAGGGAGCTCAAAGATGTGTACGACAAATCAACAGAGAAAATCCCTACACAAATAGTGATTTTAATCACCAAAAACCATTGTAAATACCATTTCGTATTTTTGTAGCTCCATTTTATGCAAGCCAAGGAGTCCTTGAGCTTGAGGAGCCTTAGAAGTGCCTACATATCAATTTTCGTATTTTTTAGACTCCGTTTAAGCCCTCAAATTGGCCCTGGAACCTAATTTTTAACTAGGCCAGACACTAGGTCTGGACAGGGCCAAAACCTAGTCAGAAACTATAAATAGAGCTAGAGAGCTCATTTTTGAGGTTAGATTGTAATTGAAATGAACTTGTAAGAGCTTCTTGAAAGTGATCTAAGAACTCCATTGCTTCTCACTCTTTGTTTTGCCGTGTGTGCGTGTGTGTGTGTATGTGTGTGCATGTTTGTGTGCTTCTCACTCACGCACTTGTGTCTCCACTTGCTCGAGGTCTTCATACCATCCTCACGTCTTCCCGGATTGACATTAAAGGAGGTGCTACTCATCACTGAGCTACACCAAATTTTGGCACCGTTGCCGGGGATCGAGCTTTGAGGACGAGCGTGTGATGGTAAGACGTAGAGTTGGAGCGTTGGAGTTATAGGTATTTTCTTCACTTTTATCTATTTCCTTTTGTTTCCTTCATCACCATCATCATCATCACCATGTCCCACCTCCATCTCCATCATCGCAAAAATTTCAGTTTTTTGACTATATTTCCTTCCTCCTTCCATTTCCCTCATTCCACTTGTGAGAGAGAGCAAGGGAGCAATATTGTGTGTGTAGTTTTTGCATGTTTCTTGAGCTGTCTTGCAGGTACATGCTGCATCATCTTCTCCAGCACTCCGTGCAGGTACGGAAATCTTGGCAACTGTCTCTGTGTCGCCGATCTCTGTCAATCGCGACTGACAGAAAAAATGCTCCATTTGCCAAACAAAGTACAAAACCATGATCTACAGGCCTAGAGCTTCCCAAAACTGTGTTTAGATCTTTGAAATTCAACATATTTCTGTCAATCGCGATCGCTCTATCAATCGCAATCGACAAACCACGACGGATAGACCTGTCAATCGTGATCGACTCATCAATCGCGACTGACAGCCCACGACGGCTCTGTCAATCGCGACCGACATAGTCAATGACCGATTGACCACGACTGACGGATCATACGCGTGACACGTGTCAACCGCGATCGAGTCATCAATCGCGATCGACCCATCAATCGCGACTGACATCCCACGACGGCTCTGTCAATCGCAACCGACAAAGTCAACGATTGTTTGACCACGACGGACAGACCCTTGCGACCGACCTGTCAATCGCGATCGACGCATCAATCGCGACTGACAGAGTCAACGACCCTTTGACCACGACTGATTGACTTTTTGAGCCACGTGTCAATTGCGATTGACCCATCAATCGCGACTTACAGCCACGACGGACCTGTCAATCGCGATCAACACATCAATCGCGACTGACCTGTTAATCGCGACTGACAGAACTTGCAAATGCGATAGAAGGGCAAATTTGGTCAATTTTTAAGGGCAAAAAAATAGTGGTCTAATTTTTTGGGGAACTTTTAAGGGTTTAGCATTACATTGTGAGGCCGCAACCCAAGTGATTCAAGAATTCCTGTCTGCCTGAGTAAACTATTTTGAACCCTGTTTTAGCACCTAAACCCTGATCGGACATAACTTCCTCATACAAAATCCAATTGCTGTGATTCTTGTTTTATTAGATGGTGTTTTTTGAAGTTAACCATACCCGAGGTAGGAGAACTGAGGGATCCTGGGGATTGTTTTTTAAAAAGGCAAGGGATAACTTGGTCGGTGAGTTACATGCATGAAAGTGGTCTAGTCTGTCATTTGAATTTAACTCTGGAACTAATCTTGGGACTGATGCAGGTCTATTGAAAAGCAATTGAGAGCATCCAAGCAAGGGCTTTGTGCAAGCTTGAGAATCAAGTTCTCGAGCACTAAAGAACAAGGATCAGCAAGAAAGGTCGGAATATTCTCAACTCCCCTTCGTCAATTCCTAGCTTAGGCTAAGAACGACTAGAGGTAGGAGTAAGTCAAGGTGACGATAGGAAATTATCAAGTTGAAGAATACCTAAACTTTCAAGTTCAAGCTAGGAACATAATCTTTGTACTGTCGAGAACTTTAAAGGGAAAGAACTTAACGCGGAACGATCAACTTTAAGTGTGGAACTACACTCAAATATACCTTACGACGTGATATCAGACAAGAATGTTAACACGGTAATCAACTAAAAAGAATCAAGTAACTGATACAAAAGAACTCCGCAACGAGGTTGTACTTGGGCAAATTTGGGTTATTCAATTAGGCTTATGAACCTTAGATCAGGGCGACATCTAGGGAGAGATAGACAAAGCCTTAGGTCTTTAGAGGCCAGTGTCAACCATACTGCTAGGTCTTGGGCCCAGCAGTTGAGCCACCACTCATACTACCCTAGTTCTGAGACTAGTGAATCAGAGATGTCTCAAGGCATGGACAGACCTACGGGAAGTTCAGGAGTGCCATACTTGCATATGTTGGATGTGATGGCTGGATGCACTCAGAAGATCAAGCTGGTGCTGCAAAACCTGCTTCACACCTGCCCTCCTTTGACTCCATATATGCTTAGTAGACTCCTTGAGCTTCCAAATGATTCCAAAATATGCTATATGTACTTTGGAAAAGGTTTGAGTAATGACTTGATCAAAACAGACTACTTTGCAAATCACAAGACTTGAAAACTTTCTATTTTGATCTTGATACATGCTCAGTGTTATGCTCAGTGTGACCAGTGTAGTTACAATTAGCAAAATTCCTTCTAGAGATATTCTATTAGCTTAGTAAGCTTCCATTTGCAAGTGGAATGAAAGGAAATGATAAACCACACTCAGAGAAATAACTTTAGCAAAATAAGGTGTACCCCCGATTTTTTAGGGGACTTACAGTCACAGACCAGTGAGTACCCCGACTGAGGTTTCTCTCTGATGGTAGATCCAATGGCCTTGAAACTTTGTAGGTGTATAGTAGACTTTAAGCTGAATCCAATGCACTTTGAATCATCCAATTTGGTTCAGTAGATCTTGCGATATGCCTTGTTGAAGTTGACAGAGTTGAAGGTAGTCATTCAGAGAAACCAGAGATTATGAATGTATGTATATTGATTAAATCTAATGATTGTACATTCCCATTGTCATGTAATGTGATGCTCAATGGTACTCAGAGGTGTAGGCTATAGTGTAGCTCACACACACTCAATGATTGACTCAGAATTGCCTCGGGAGGAGTGTCTCTCTCGCGACTTTTTTACATAGCTTTTTATAAGAATTTTGAATGAGTTTGAATTTTGAATTCAAGTTTTGGCTCCCTTCAATCTCTCCACTAAACTTAGGGAGATATTCCCTCAATCACATCATCTACTTTTCCACGACTCAAACTAGTAGGTGTGATTACATGAGTGATTAAAGTCATATAGACTTTTACATGAGATAAAAAGTAAGAATCAATAAGACTAAGTTCCTATGATTCTTGATTCTTGTAAATATATCCTCCAAGGATCCAAGCTCTTTGTGAAGTCTTCAAAGTTGATATCCAAGCCAAGTCTTCCAAAGCTTCCAGTGTTCCAAGCCAATGTGTGTAGGCTTGCTTTGCACCAACAGCTCCCCCTCAAGCCAAACACTTTGGCTCAAGTCTTCATCTCTAGTCTTCAGTTATTTCGTGCAATCCAATCATGGATTTAGATCTGCATAGCTTGCTTCCATCCAGAGCTTTAGTAAGCAAATCTGCACATTGTATATTATTAGACACATATGACAATTGAATTTCTTTGCTAAGTAACTTCTCCCTCACATAGTGGTAGTGAACCTCTATGTGTTTTGTCCTAGCATGATAAATTGGATTAGCTGCTAGGTGAAGAGAACTTGTGTTATCACCAAATATGACAGGTGGCCTTGTATGTAGGCCCAATTCTGAATATAAAAGCTTCAACCATATAGCTTCTTGAGTGGCATTGGCTAGCCCTCTATACTCTGCCTCAGTAGATGACAAAGCTACTGTGGGTTGTTTCTTGGATGACCAAGAAATTGGTTTATCACCTGCAAAACATATGTAACCAGATGTGCTTCTCCTGTCATCCTTGCAACCTGCCCAATGTGCATCTGAATATACCTTTATATCAATGTCTGATGAATATGGAAAGTACAAACCATGATTTTGTGTTCCCTTTAGGTACTTTACTATCTTCTTTGCTGCCTCCAAATGAGGTATTCTTGGTTTGTGCATAAATTGACTAAGTACACTAACACCATATGATATATCAATCCTGGTTAAGGTAGCATAATTCAGACTACCTACCAAACTTTGGTAACCTGTAATATCTTTGAGTTCTTCTCCTTCATGTGTACTGAGTTTGTGGTTGACCTCCATAGGAATGTTTGAGACTTTAGCTTCCTGCAAATTAAACTTCTTGACCATGTCCTGAATGTACTTCTTCTGAGTAATAAAGATACCTGAGTTTGTGTAGACCAATTCAAGTCCTAGGAAGTACTTCAATAAACCAAGATCATTGATCTTGAATTCTTTCATCATCTGTCCTTTGATGTGTCTAATTCCCTGAACATCATTTCCTGTAATAATGATGTCATCAACATAGACACACAAGTATATTACCTCTGAATTGTTCCTTTTGATAAACAATGAAGTATTTGCTTTACTCATCACAAATCCTTGATCTAGGAGATAGGTTGTCAACCTGTAATTCCATGCTCTAGGTGCCTGCTTTAATCCATACAGAGCCTTCTTCAATTTACAAACATGATTTACCTTATTAGGATCTTCATAGCCAGGTGGTTGTGACATGTAGACTTCTTCAGATATCCATCCATTCAAGAATGCATTCTTCACATCCAATTGGTACATGTTCCAATTCTTGGATGCAGCTACACTCACCATAACTCTGATAGTTGGCATCTTGGCCACAGGAGAAAATGTCTCCTCATAATCAATGCCTTGGGTTTGTGCAAAACCCTTGGCTACCAACCTAGCTTTATACCTGTTTATTGTACCATCTGAGTTCCTCTTGAGTTTGTAGATCCATCTGGATCCTATCACCTTCATGGAGTCCTTCTTGGGTACCAAGTCCCAAGTATCACTCTCCTTGAGAGCCTCCATTTCTTCATCCATTGCTTCCTTCCATTCTGGTTTAGTGATTGCTTCCTCAAATGTACCTGGTTCTTCATTCAAGAGATCCATTGCAAGATATACAGAGTGCTTGGTTACAAGTGAAGTATCATACCCATACCTAATAGGTTTTTTCTTTTCTCTCTGAGATCTCCTCATAGCTTGAGTTGAGGATTCTGGATTATCTTCTAGTTGCTTCATCTTCATCTTCCCTTTGGATTTCCAAGCCTTGAACTCTTCAATGTTGATGGTGTCTTCATCATCTGAGCTTGTGTCCCCTTTCTGAATTGGTTCTTGCCTGATAAGCTTGGGAAAGTCTTCTTCCATGTCATAAGGTAGGCTAACTTTCCTGCACTCATTTTCATACCATGAATCATTTTCATCAAAGATGACATCTCTGCTTACCTTGAAACCTTTGTTTGAGGGGTTGTAGAACCTGTATCCCTTCTGATTCAAATCATAACCAATGAAGATACATTTTTCAGCTTTAGGGTCTAGCTTTCCCCTTACCTGTGAGGGAATATGCACATATGCAACACATCCAAAGATTTTGCAATGATCCAGAGATGGTCTCTTACCATGCCAAGCCTCATAGGGTGTCATTCCATCAAGTATCTTTGATGGCAACCTGTTAATTAAATATGTGGCAGTAGATACACTCTCTGCCCAAAGATAGTTTCGCAATTTCTTTTCATTTAGCATAGACCTAGCTGTCTCTACAATGAGTCTATTCCTTCTCTCAGCTACCCCATTTTGTTCAGGTGAGTACCTTGTAGTAATCTCCCTCTTGATGCCTCTTTCCTGCAAGAAATCTTCAAAGTCATTGGAGAAGTATTCTCCACCACCATCTGACCTTAGTTTCTTCAAATGTCTACCTGTTTGATTTTCAACTAATGCAAGATACCTTTTGAAACAATTAAATACTTCATCTTTATGTTTCATGAAGTATAAAACAGTCCACCTGCTATAGTCATCAATGAAGGACACATAGTACCTTGATCCAGATATAGATGGCTCCTTGCTAGGTCCCCAAACATCTGTATGCACCAATTCCAGATAATCTTCATGCATAAAACCTTTCTTGGTATATGGCAATCTGTGTGACTTACCAAATTGACAAGCCCCACACTTGTATATCATGTGTTGCTTGGATACATTAGGTATCCCAAGCACACATTGATCCCTACTCATTTGTTTTATGGTCCTCTCTCCAATGTGACCTAATCTCTTGTGCCAAATCTCTAATTCTGATAGGGTTTGGTCTTTATAATTGTAAAAAGCAATATTCTTAGTGTCTTCAAGTTCAAAGGTAAACAATCTACCTGATTTCTCTCCCTTGGCTATCCTTCTGAATCCATGTCTTGGATCCTCCACATATGCACCATGTTGAGTGAACCTGACCTGTAGACCTTTTTCAACAATCTGACCTACACTCATCAGATTCTTGGTGATTGTTGGAACATACAACACTCTGCTCAATAGATTCTGATTACCATAACTAGTTTTGACATTACCTACTTTAACAACTGAATGTTTAGTGTCATCACCTATCTGCACTTGGTGCTTGCCTTTGGGCTCTTCCAAATCAGAGAGTAAGGCAACATTTTCAGCTACATGGTTAGAGCAACCTGAATCAATATAGAACAAATGATCATCATTGATACCTGACTTAGATGTCATGTTCATAATCAACAAGGAATCATCTTGCTCCTCTGCATAATTGTTGTAGTCTTTCCTATTCCTGTATCCACCTTGATAGTTGCCATTGTGATTGTAATTGTTGTTATAATTATTGTTGTAGCCATGGTAGCCTTGAGATTGGTTGAATCTGCCTCTGCCTTGAGAGTATCCTCCTCTTTGGTGACCTCTTCCTCTTTGGTTCTTGTAGTTTTTGTAGCATTCATCTGTAGTATGGTTAGACAAGCCACAAATATTGCATGGAGATTGGTTATAGGGTCTCCCCCTACCTGACTTACCTCCTCTGCCCCTACCTCTAGATGATCTACCTCTCCCTACATAGTTTGCTTGAGAGGTAGAGCCTTCTTCATCAACCTTTTTGTTTTTACCCTTGTCTTTAGTCTTCTTATCAGTATATAGGGCAGAGGGATTGTTACCTTTTGATTGCTCTCCATTCTTTGTGATCTTTGCTTCATGTGTAAAGAGTTGTCCAATCAGAGTTGTTAGATCAGGTGCTTGGATGTCCATGTATAAGTCCATTGATGTGGTAAAGCTCTCCCACTTGTCATCTGCCTTTAGTCCATTGATCACTTGTCTGACTATTTGCTCTTCCTCAATTTCCTCTCCAACACTTGCAAGTTGATCTGCAATGTCTTTGACTTTGGTGACAAAATCTGAGACACATTGTTTTGATTGCTTCCTAAGAGTTGTAAACTCAATCCATAGCTGATTCTTTCTGGCCCTTGTGCTTGATGAGAAGTAAGTTGACAAGGTTTCCCAAGTCTCTTGGGAAGTGTTACAATTCCTTACATGAGGTAAAAGAAAGTCAGATATAGAGTTTAAGAGATAAGACCTTGCCAAAGCATCTTTTGCACACCATTGATTGAGCCTCTCATGTTCATCCTTTGTAGGTAGGCCTCTAGTCTTGAATGAGGGCAATTCCTCATCTCCTGATATGAATCCATACAAGCTCCTTCCTTGTAGATAGGTCTTCATCCTTAGAGACCAAGCTTGATAGTTGTTCCTGTCTAATTTTTCAATGAAGGAAGGGAAACCATCACCCATGATTACCTTATTTGCTCTGATACCACTGTTGGATGTGATGGCTGGATGCACTCAGAAGATCAAGCTGGTGCTGCAAAACCTGCTTCACACCTGCCCTCCTTTGACTCCAGATATGCTTAGTAGACTCCTTGAGCTTCCAAATGATTCCAAAATATGCTATATGTACTTTGGAAAAGGTTTGAGTAATGACTTGATCAAAACAGACTACTTTGCAAATCACAAGACTTGAAAACTTTCTATTTTGATCTTGATACCTGCTCAGTGTTATGCTCAGTGTGACCAGTGTAGTTACAATTAGCAAAATTCCTTCTAGAGATATTCTATTAGCTTAGTAAGCTTCCATTTGCAAGTGGAATGAAAGGAAATGATAAACCACACTCAGAGAAATAACTTTAGCAAAATAAGGTGTACCCCCGATTTTTTAGGAGACTTACAGTCACAGACCAGTGAGTACCCTGACTGAGATTTCTCTATGATGGTAGATCCAATGGCCTTGAAACTTTGTAGGTGTATAGTAGACTTTAAGCTGAATCCAATGTACTTTGAATCATCCAATTTGGTTTAGTAGATCTTGAGATATGCCGTGTTGAAGTTGACAAAGTTGAAGGTAGTCATTCAGAGAAACCAGAGATTATGAATGTATGTATATTGATTAAATCTAATGATTGTACATTCCCATTGGCATGTAATGTGATGCTCAATGGTACTCAGAGGTGTAGGCTATAGTGTAGCTTGCACACACTCAATGATTGACTCAGAATTGCCTCGGGAGGAGTGTCTCTCTCGTGACTTTTTTACATAGCTTTTTATAAGAATTTTGAAAGAGTTTGAATTTTGAATTCAAGTTTTGGCTCCCTTCAATCTCTCCACTAAACTTAGGGAGATATTCCCTCAATCACATCATCTACTTTTCCACGACTCAAACTAGTAGGTGTGATTACATGAGTGATTAAAGTCATATAGACTTTTACATGAGATAAAAAGTAAGAATCAATAAGACTAAGTTCCTATGATTCTTGATTCTTGTAAATATATCCTCCAAGGATCCAAGCTCTTTGTGAAGTCTTCAAAGTTGATATCCAAGCCAAGTCTTCCAAAGCTTCCAGTGTTCCAAGCCAATGTGTGTAGGCTTGCTTTGCACCAACAGCATAGGGTAGAAGGCCCCTACAAAACGCAGTTGGAAGACCTTAGGACCAACCGATTGGGTGCTAGCATCTATGAGGACGGCCTAGGAAGATCTGTGGTACAGATTAAGAATCTTGATCAATCCATTGGACTAGAGCGCCCAGTTGTCAAGTTCGAAAACGGAGCGTACTTGGACAAGGAAGGGACAATATATGTAGTCACCATTCATCCAGAAAGGACTAATGAATTTGGGAATGTAGTCCCAGAATCGGACTTAGGTGACCTAGAGCAGGGAAACATGGGTGTAGAACCGAGGACCCCCCGAGGCAAATCTGTTCTCACTAGGATTATCACACCAGAATGGGTTCCCCAGGACAAGAAGAGCATAGATCTACTTCGGAACCGAGAAACTGACGAAGCCTTTTGGAGGTATAAATCTGATTGGCCAATCGATATAGGAACAATCATGATCTATGAGTTTAAGGATCCTGATAGCCAAGGCAGAGTGACCTACTTAGATCACGCTTCAGAGAGGATCTTTGTGGTGACAGAGAATGATAGGCATGCTTACACTTGGAAGGGAGAATTTATTTTCCCCCAACCGCGATCTAATGTGTCCTATGGTCACCCTGGAGCTGGAACATCCCAAGCTCATGGAACTCAACGAGACAGAAGTAGAGATAGGCCAGAAGTAAGCTTTGCCAACCCACGGGGCAGAGAACGAATGAGGAGGGAAACAAATAGAGTAAAACCTGAGGTACTTAGAGCTCCCAGGAATCAAAGGAATATGGAAGACTTCCCTCTACCATGACCTCCATGAAAAATTACTTCAATGGCACAAGAGACCCATATGATCATGTGGCAGAGTTTAGGCAAGTCTTGAGAGCAGAACAAGTGGAGGACCTATTCACACAATACAATGCCTTTGGTCTAACCCTTAGGAACACAGCCCTCACATGGTTCCAACCATTGAATGGGAGACAGTTCAGGAGCATAGACCAACTCCTAGAGGCTTTCATTATTGAATTCTCTAAGAGTGGCATAAGACATAATACCTCCTCATTGATTCACAGCTTCAAGCAAACCCCTCAAGAGACCGTGAGACTTGCAGGAAGAAGATTTAGGCAATACTTAGAAAGATGCCCTGTTTCGGAGCTACCCACACCAGCTAAGCAAGTGGCTTTATTCTTGGATGGACTGCTAAGTACCAAATTAAGATCATATGTGTACTTCAAGGACCCTAAGACCATAGAAGAGTGTGTACACATGTGCATTGACATCGAGGATAACCTAGGGGAAGAACTAGAGCTTTCCAAAATCTATAAGGACTCAGATAGTGCCTCTAGCCTCTCTTCCGCGCAATCCACATCAATTGAGGAGCTTGTGGAGAAAGTGGCTAAAAAACTAGGCGTCTCTAGTAAACAAATTCCTAGATTCGCCCCAGTCAAAAGGTGCTATGGCGACCACCTGGTGAATGTATGTCCCATTGTGGCTCAACCCCAAGTAAATCCTAGTAGCCAGTACTACACCATAGAATGAAGGTACACCAATCACACCGCGCAAGATTGCCCCTACAATAAGCAAACCGTTAGACAGGCGTACCCTCAGCCATACCCTCAACAAGGCAGATACCAGAGTCAGTACCCACCACAACAGTATACTAGGCCTCAAAATTACCAACCGCAATATCAGGCCCAACTGAGACCCCAGCCAGTACTTGCTCAACAACCTCCAAACCCAGCTAATGTGATTCCTGTAAAGTATACAATGGCTGAGGAAAACTTGAATAGAGCTATAGTGCCAGTAACACCACTGCTTTCAGAAAGTGACCCGAGCGATCATAGCTTTGATTCTACACATGTTGATAGCCCCCACGCTTACTACATGCAGTCTCCTGAACATGGGGAGTCCTACTATAGTGAAGAGCCAAATGAACCTAGTTGGGAGTCTGATTACACTAACGTCATGTATGCAAACACCAACCCTAGACCTCAACTGAGGCAGGTAAGACCCCCATTTCCTAGAGGACCGTGCTACAGATGTCAAGGAGATCATCTCATTCGTGATTGTCCCTTGCTTCCACCTCCACAACCCCAATTAGTGACGATCCAGGGCTATTGCCAGGAATGTGCAAAGGAGCATCTCTTACGAGATTGTCCAAAGAATCCCAGCAATATGCCAAAAATAACTCCCATTAATGTTATTGGGTTAGTTGTAGACTCCACAGGAAGTGTGATGTCCACTACACCAGTGCAAGTGATCACTAGAGCTCAAGCATTGCAGCAAAACCAAGGGGTAGACCAGGAAAAGAGCCCAGATGTTAGTGAAACTGAGAGCATGACAAAGAAGAGGACTAGAGCTTGGAGAGATAGCCGTGAAAGAATGAAAAGGCAATGGGCAAAAAAGATGAGTGAACTCGAGGAAAGCCTCAGAGAAACAAAGGCCAGGATAACTGAACTCACATCTCAAACTCCCTCTCACACTACCCCACCTCCACCATTCCCAACTCCATCCGACCCTCCACCTTCCAACCCGCCTCAACTAATTCCACCACCCCCTAGAGTAGGATCAGTCCTAGCAAATCCCACTCCCGAAGACCTTAATATGATGCTTAAAGCATATCAGGCCAGAATCCAAGAAGGGCCAAACGTAACTGATCATGAAAAGTGTTACCCTAGAGTAGAACTAGAGCTTGAACGAACCAAAATTTGTGCTAAGATGGTGGAATTTGCTCAGACCATGTTTGAAGCCAGTCACCTATTTAACATCTCTAGTTCAGCAAAGACATAGTTGCACTTTGATGGACTGTTAGAAAGAATAGAGAAGCTAATTGCACAATCAGAAAAGGAACCCTCCTCTCAACATAAGGACAAGGCAAGTGAAAGAGCAGGTCTTCCTGCCCAGGAAGCATATGTGCCTGAAGCTTATGTGCCTAACTCTACGGAGCCAGACACATCATCTTCTATGAATCGATTCACACCAGAATTCCTACGAGAGATTCAAGAAGACAAATGGGCTAAAGAAAGTGAAGTACCTCCTCCCATTGAACTGGTGGATGATGCACACGACCAATTCCCACAAGACATCCCATCCATTTATGAGGAGCAGGAGAGCACCCACTCTCAGGAAAGACTAGACTTTGAGTCTAACTCTCTACAAGAATTACCCCACTTCACAGTCCCATGGGAAGCTAAGTCTACTTGTATGAGAGCACCCACGGTCATGGTACAAAATGAGGACTCAGTCTTACCTAGGAACACAGAGGTAGTGAAAAACACTAAAGTGCAGTGCAACCTCAAGTTAGAAGAGCTACTCAAGGTTAGACCTGAATTATGGAAACATATTGCCAAACAAGTACCAGCGATAGTGAAACCTCATTCCCAGGTAGGATCACATAGGACAGTGCTAGAGATACCCTTGGATAAGATAGGAGACATGTGTGAAGGTGAAGAAGGGAACACCTATCTTCCCATTACCTACCAGGGGTACACCACCAAGGCAATTTTGGACTCAGGTGCAGGAGTTGCAATTGCCACCACTTCCCTATGGAAGCGTTGGGGCAAGCCAACACTCAGGCCAACGAGAATGAAATTGCAGATGGCCGATGGTCATATTGAGAGGCCCTTAGGATTGCTAGAAGGAATAACTCTCACCACCTGTGGTGTCGAGTTTGAGCATACATTTGCTATATGTGATTTTAGCAAGAACCATGCCTATGAAATGATCTTGGGACGACCTTTTATGCAACAGTTGCAAGTGGTACAGGATTGGGGAACCAATTCTTTGTACCTGCAACACTTAGGTGTTACGACCAAAGTGAATCTCAAAGATTACTCTCATAGAGATGTCCCCCCTATCCAATGGAATCCCATCCATAGAGCCAAAGATGATACAGAATCTGTGCATTCCATAGGATCAGGATCCTCATGGATGCATGAAGACACCCACTTATGGATGTGCAAAGTGGCAGTAGAAGAGGAGAAAAGAGAAAAGGCCAGAGAGATAGGTGCAAAAGAAACACATAGATCAATTCAAGACCCAGCCTATGCGCCTGTAGTTTTTCCTGACGAAGAATTTGAACCCCATGGCTAGGCAGAAATCCTAGCAACAATGGATGTAGCCATCAATGAAGAACAATGGACACCTCACTGTGATGAAGATGGCTATGACATTTCAGTCTTCTCCATAGAGCCAATCATGGGAGAGGCGGTGTTAGAAGAGTGCGAACCTAGCCCTGATGCATTTGAGGATGCAAGTGAATCCGATCTAGAGTCAATCATTATGGACCCACCTTTTGCATCAGATGAAGAATACTTCTATGAAGTAGAATTTCAACCCTAGAGGCACGGAGAGCTTACAAAAGACGTAAGGCTAGCCACACATGTAACCCCTAAGGAAGAAGGAAAGAAAAGGAAGAAGAAAGAAGTCACACAAGAAGAGGAATCTTTGTTTGAGGTCCCAGAAAATTTTAAGAAGTATGAGATAGATGACAGGAGAGTCGTGATCAGAATGCCGAAACGAGAGGCACAATCAGGAGAGGCCTATGATAACAAAGAAACCACAAAGAAAATTGTGGTAGCCATGGAAGAAGGAGAAGAGAAATGCACTTACATAGGACATGACCTGACGGAAGAAGAAGAGCAAGAATTGATAGCCTTGCTAAGAGAATACAGAGATGTGTTCGCTTGGAGTTACAAGGACTTGAAAGGTGTGGACCCTGACATATGCTCACACACCATCCCCATGACCTCAGATGCCAAACCCTCTAAGCAAAAGCCATATACATACAATGATAATTACGCTGCCAAGATCCAAGAGGAGATAGATAGACTGGTTGAAGCTGGATTTATCTATGAAATTGAGCACAATGAATGGTCCCCCATTGTAGTGGTGCCCAAAAAGAATGGTAAATTACGTGTATGCATTAACTTAAAGAAGGTCAATGCAACCACAATCCGAGATAACTATCCGCTTCCCATCACAGAACATCTCTTAGAAAGAGTGGCAGGCAAGGAAGTGTACGGATTTTCGGGCTACAATCAAGTAGCCATAGCTCCAGAGGATCAGCATAAGACAGCTTTTGCCACAGAATGGGGCATATTCGCCTTTCGGCTAATGCCATTTGGGCTTACCAATGCACCAGCAACCTTCCAGAGGCTGATGTGCCATGTATTTAAGGAGTTCCTGAGGAAGAATCTAGAAGTCTATGTTGATGATCTTTGTGCTCATTCCAACATCAGACAAACCCATATTCCTGAACTGAGACAAATCTTTGACAAATGTAGAGAATATCAAGTCTGCCTAAACCCAGAAAAGTGCGTTTTCATGGTCAGGCAAGGTAAGATTTTAGGACACATAGTGTCAAAGAATGGCATATCCACTGATGAAGAAAAAGTGAGAGCCATAGCCGAGTTACCTAGGCCAAAGAATGTAAAGGAAGTACAAGCTTTCATGGGGCATTGTGGTTACTACCGCCGGTTCATTCACATGTATGCTGTCATTGCAAAGCCCATGTACGGACTTCTGACTAAATTTGAGTGGACTGATGAGTGTGAGAATTCTTTCCAGGAGCTTAAACGAAGATTATGTTCAGCACCAATCTTAACCACACCAGATTGGAATAAGCCTTTCCATGTTCATGTGGATGCATCCAATTATGCCATTGGATGTGTGCTTGCTCAACCTACTGGTGAAGGTAATATGGATCTTCCAATTGCCTATGCTAGTAGACAATTGAACGGAGCTGAACGAAATTATACCACTACGGAGAGAGAAGGATTAGGCATGGTATATGCAGTTAAAAATTTTAGACATTATTTGCTTGCAAATAAGTTTAAATTTTTTACTAACCATCAGGCATTGTTGTACTTGGTAAACAAACCATGCAATACAGGTAGATTAGTAAGATGGTTTCTCTTACTAATGGAATATGACTTTGAGGTAGTGGTGAGAAAAGGGAGGACTCATTTGAGAGCAGATCATCTCTCTAGGCTCACATCTGGAGAAGCCCCACAAGGAGTGTCAGATGACCTTCCTGATGCTTACTTCTTTAGTTTGGAAGTGGTGCCGCAGTGGGCTAAGCCATTAGTGCCAGTATTGACGTACGGGCCTAACCACCCAGTAATAGCCACACAGGATAGACAAGTAGTAAAAGCCCAAAAGTACCACATCATGGTTGGAAGTATGTACAAGCACACAGATCAAGGGATCTTGGCTTGTTGTGTAGAACAGGATGAGTATGTGAAGTGGTTGCAATTAGCACATGTAGGTGCCTTAGAGCAACACTACTCAAAGCGACGAACCCTACAGACACTACGGAGACTCGGAGTGCATTGGCCGACTATGGAAGCTGATGTCCAAAAGTTGTGCAAGGAATGCCCAATCTGCTGCACTAGACCACCTGTGGAACATGCCACTCTTTATCAAGTGTCCATAGTGCCGGATTGGAGTGAACCACTAGTATCCTTTTTGAGGACGAAAACATTCCCTCCAGACATGACTCTGGCTAGGAAAAGGAGTTTAGAACAAGAAGCCTAGGATTACTCACTTATTGGTGATAATCTATACAAACGTGGTAAAGACGGTTACCTGAGACTATGTGTCCATGAGAGTGAATATCTCAAGATCTTGGACACTGCTCACCAAGGTGTAGCAAGAGGACACTTTGGACCAGATCGGGTGATCAAGGCAATACTATTTGCGGGCTTTTGGTGGCCGACCCTTCACATGGATGCACATACCTATGTGAAACGATGTGATGTCTGTCAGAGAACTCAATATCCTATACGTAAAGATGAGATGCCATTGAAACCTATGATGGGTGGACGTGCATTCTCTAAGTGGGGAATAGACTTCGTAGGTCCTATTAATCCCCCAGCTAAGGGTTCCCATGCAGAATATATCATTGTTGTGACAGACTATCTAACAAAGTGGGTAGAGGTAAAAGCCACGACGAAGAACGATGCTCAAACAACTGCTAAATTCTTGTTTGAGAATGTATTCACAAGATACGGGCTACCTATAGAGTTAGTAAGTGATAGAGGCACTCACTTCTTGAATGAAGTAATTGAAAATCTACTCCAAGAGTTCTTGGTAGTACATAAAAAGTCTGCCCCCTACCACCCTCAAGCAAATGGCCAGGCTAAGAGCACCAACAAGATCTTATGCAATGTACTGACGAAATTAATGAACAATAAACGCTCTGATTGGGACAAACAGCTATCCCATGCTGTTTGGGCATACCGAGTCGCCTACAAAACGGTACTCCAAGCCACCCCCTTTCAGATGGTATTTGGCCAAAATGCAGTGCTACCATTGGACTTCTTAATACCTACACTGAAAGTAGCACAAGAGCATGAATGGACGGGTCATGAACTCTCCTCTAGACTTTTTGACCTTGAACGATTAGGAGAAACAAGACTGAGGGTGGCAGCAGGGATATATGCAGCTAAGAAACGACAGAAGGCATATTTTGATGCCCATATTAAGGATAAAGGCTTGAAAGCAGGAGATCTGGTACTAGTCTACACTTTGAAACAACATGCGAGGAAACTAGAGAAAAGAGGTTACGGACCCATGATAATTAATAGGATCTCAACGAGTGGAGCAGTACAGCTGGCCACCTTAGAAGGTGATGTTCTTCCAAGCTACATTAGTGGATGCAGGGTCAAGTTGTATCAGGAACCACTCACAAAGGAAATGCTAAGTCGACTCAACACTGCTAAGAAACGCAAAGAAGAAGAAAAGCGGATTCGAGAAGAAGCTCAAGCAGAAGCCTTAGAGCGCATACGAAGAATGAAATTAAGAAGACAAGGTAGAGAGCAACCTAGGCGAGATGCATATGCAGACCAAGGATATCATATGGCTATGTGTGAAGTTTCACGTATCAGCTCTCATAGGATAATTGATTGACGTCCTTTTATAACCTTAGATATAGGACAAGGAAAAAGTGCAAAGACTGTAAGAGCCTTGATTGACTCAGGTGCAGCCACCAGTGCTGTTCAATTGTCTTACTGTCAAGAGTTGAAATTAATTGTCAATCCTATAGAAGCATATCTCATAGGATTGGGAGGTGTGGAAACCCCTTGCCTGGGTGAGGTGGATCTTCCCATCTCCATTCAAGACGAAGTATTGACAGTCAGAGTACTAGTGTGTCAAGACGAGGACCTCACCGAACCTCTTGTCTTGGGTCAAGACTGGATTTATGACCAAGCAGTCAACTTAAACCTACGAAGTGGACTTCTTCAGGTATGGGTGAATCAGAGTAGAATTACCGTTGAGTTAGATAATGGAGCACTCCAGGAACTAGGAAAGGCACAGACTCCTGGTCCTTCCAGGGGTACACATGAAGTTGACCATGTTGTTCTTGTCCAAAGCTATGTGATGCAGAGGAATGGAGATCTCAATAGAAAAGTCAAGGCATTGGCGGAACTCCCTTCTTTTCCAAAGGCCAGAAGGAGGCAACTAAGGGCAGATCAATTACTGAAGACTATCTATGCGGGAGACCAAAAGAACGCACGAAGCTGAACAACTCAACCAGTGAAACAAATGTGGGTGCAAAAAGATGAGCTGCCGACTATAGCCAAGTCGTGACAACTGTCTCAACCACCTATTAGTAGTCAACGACATGATACTAATAAGAGGACTTCTAAAACCTCTGTTGAGAAATTGAAATCTATCTGGGTGCCCAGGAAATCGATGAAGGCTGACCCACAACCAAGACAAATTTGGGTGCCTAAGGCTTGCTTGCGGGCTCAACTAGTCCCACACAATTCACATCATACACGATAGGGTCCACTCGCTCAAGCAGCCGCCACCCACTCTTGTCTGATACACTCGAACACACTGCCACCTAGAAGCACGCACAGACTCACTCGTAAATGGGTCCCAAAGACACAACAACCCCCAGCGGAATTACTCATGCAACCCTCCCGAGTCTCCACAAAACCAAGACCAAAAGCCAGCCATGGTGTTTGGCAACCTAAGACTTGTAATAAACCCCCCGACCCCAATTGGTGAATTCATCTCCACTTACTAACTACATTAGTCAGACACTGCATCTTTCCATCTAGCTCCTAGGACTATCCAAGCATTAACGACACACACTGTCATCGTGCACTCACGGACCACTAACCCATTACTCACCTCACGATAATATTGTAACGGGGGCAAAACGTGTTCTATCTTGTCCATTACAATATTAACGCATGCTCTATATTCTCGATAGAACCAGTAGCAAGCAATAACTATGGCAGAAGCTGGAGGCACCAGTTCCCAGGCAGGGTCCAGCGCACAGATTGTGGACATTGAAACTATTCTTCTGGAACCGCCACTCACCGAAAGGCCTCAAGAACTTCAAGCGGTGCATGTCCTTCCTATCCAGGACCCTCCTCAGGGACACACTTCTCAAGTGGGGAAACATGCTCATTGGTTCAGTGATGTAGCAGGGCCATTGGGTGACCGCACCTACTTCTGGGAAGCAGAAATTGAATTTAATGGCAAATGGGGACGCTACCACTTTTTCACTCACGAATTCGAGAACTATCAGAATGCAGAGGTAATGCGATCAGTTTGGACCAAGGCAGGCCTAGATAGATATTTCAGAGCACACTTGCCTAAACCTGATTTTCTACGATGCTCCTATTTCATAAGTACCATGACTCCTAGCAGGGTCAAGGGAGGCGATAGTACTTTTGTACTACCATCATTGTTGCCAGGACATGAACTCAAGAGATTCAAACTGACCCTCAATCTGGTACGAGAGGCATTGAACATGCAAGGGATGCACATTCCCACCGAGAAAGAAACAATGGTTCCGGCTAGGATGAAGCATAAGGATCTCAATAAATTGAAGGACATGGTGGCAATGACGCCTACCATTGCTCTCCACTTATGAAGTTATGCAACATTTTGCTTTTCCCGCACAAGAACGATTCACTATGCCCCCTAAGAAAATATGGTTCAGCTTATACTTGGCAGAAACAGAGAACCTCACCCTCAACATACCGCACTGGGTCATCGATCAGATACACCTAGCCCATCAGCGCTGGAATAAGAAGCAGAAAAATGTACTTCATGGCTGTTGTGCCCTAACAAGAATAATTTACAGGTGCCTAGCATATGAAGTGCCCATTCAAAGAGCACTAGTGTGGTCCAGGGCCCAAGAATTCCAAAGGCGACTATCAACAGCGGGTCCTCCATCGAAGAAGATGAGAGGGGGCGTCCAATTACCATGTGCTCAACCAAGGGGAGCCACTACCACACCTGAGGTGACTCCTCCTCAAACTAGGCGTGTTCGGCCATTCACCATTCCTCTTCTCAAACCAAGTACAGAAGGACCCAACTTGGTGTTTCCCCCCATTCCATCAGACCTGGAATTTCCACAGGGATTTACTCTCGATGACCTCACAGATGAAGAAGTTTCGAGACTGATCTTCGAATCTAATCTTGAAACAGAAGTAGACCAGACCCAGGAACCACACCCCACCACAACAACACCAGCCCCGACACAACCAGTCGTCGTAGAAGTCGAAGGAGATGAACAAGAGGCAGGAGGAGAAGAAGAAGAAGCCGACGAAGAACAATATGAAGAATATGATGAACTCTTAGAGCTAGCAAGTGCCCCATCATATTCGGCACAAATAAAAAGATTGTACCAAACCATGAAGCGAGTTCAGGAACAACACAAAATGTCACTTGAATCAGGCAAGGTGCTCATGAGCCAACTATTGGCTGAGGAAGGTGTGGACGATATGTTTATCGAATCCATGAACCTGCATGCAGAGGCAGTCGGCTTGGATGAGGCCATACATGAGGCCATGACATACATTAATCGATTTGAGAAACGTGTGCCTGCCCGCCCTAGGCGATCTGGAAAACAAATACACATCAATGTATCAGAACCGGAAGGCAACACGCAAACAGAAGAACATCAGGAGGAACCACTCTCCCCACCCACCTCACCTCGCGCTACACAATTCACCTCACCAACCGGCACAACCACGCCCTTTTCTACCACTACCACAGTTGTCATGGGAATTCCTCTCTCTCCCGGTATCCAATTTGGAGGAGTTTCCATGCCCACCTTCACGACACTCTTCACAAATATCACTTCCACCCCACCCACTGTCCCCATCTTTACAGTCACACACACATTTGACACAATGGAAACATCACCCGCCACAGTACCACCCCCACCCCCCACACAACCTCAATCTCCCATACCCCCTCCACCTACTTCACCACTTGACTCCACCGCATTCACAACTCCCTTCCCCTTCCCCATTCCCCCTGCATCTTCATCTTTACCTGCATCCTTGAATGTAAATAGTATATTCCTATCATTACATCAGTGTGTATATCAACTTCAGCGTGAGTACAGGGATCTCGAAGGCCGCCATCAACAGTTCACAACGAATCATCAGAACCTACAAAGACGACTCACAACGCTAGGAGAAGAAAATGCGGAACTCAACTAGCGCTACACAACTCTCGAGCAAGCCCATCAAACACTCCTGGAGACACCCCAACCATCAGCAGAACCCGGTGTCAAACAACTTGAAGCCTTGCTGGAGGTGTACCAAACAGATAACCTGAGAGTCCGGCGTAATTTAACTCTACTTCGCAAGCATATGGCTACAACACTTGAAGAAAATAAACGGTTGCAGAAACAAAATGAAGAAAACCTGGAAGCGGCCATGGAAGGGTCCCCCCATGAGATCGATCTAGAACAGTTCAAAGCGGTTCCCACAGAAACAATGAAAGCCATCTTGGAAAGTTATGCAGATTTATTAGACGCACATGATGATTTGGAAAGGGAACAAGATGAGCTACGTAGCCAGCTCAGGGAAAAGAAGGCTCCAACCAAGGTCATAGAAACGGCCTCAACTTCAGAGGAAGTAAAGGCATTGACAGAGCAGGTGGCTGAACTCCAGAAAAAGTTATTAGAATATGAAAGGCAGCCCTCCCCAGTTGTAGAACCCGAACCGGAGGATTTAGTACCCATTGAGGTGGATGAAACCTATGAGGAACCATACATTCCTATGCCGATGCCAGGTGGTGCACAGACCTCAGAAGGACTGGACACATTAGAAGTTGAAGTACCTAAATGGCTACAAACACTCGAAAAGACAGCAACAACCCATGAAGATAGAGTGGCCATTCAAATCCAATCTATGGCAAAGTTAGAAGACACCATCATTAAGTCTGAATACTTTCGAAGCATGTCTCATCATAGATGGATCGGCACCAATGATGATCAATATGTGCCATATTGTGTGCTCCTTGCGGATTACAATGCAGAGATTTAACGCAGTTGTGGCAAACCTCCAACTTTTGCCACACAATTTGGGCCAGAGGATGTCCCAGAAAGTGCAAAGAAAGGCTCCATTTATCAACCAACCTGGAGAATCCGTCTTCTTGAAACCTACCCGGAAATGGTTCGTACCTGGACTAACATGCCCCTTTTTATTAAATACAATCCTTGTTATGTTCCAGTATTCCGCCGACGCACTTGGCCAGAGTTTACCATTGCTGTCAAGAACGTCAAGGGTTGCGCGAAGTGGTTAAATTATGTTTTTCTAGCACCACCACAAGGCCCTCCCACTCTAAATTACATGATTTCTACCATCAGACACTGGAGCACTTGACTAGGGAATACCCCCGATGTGATGGCACAAATGTGTATGAATATCTTTGAACTAATGCTACTCACCTTCAAGACGTTCAAGAATATTAAAGACCCCCACTTCTCAGGTGTCGGATTTCTTACAGGAAATCAAGATCTGGTATATGACATGAGCACAACCCCATCCATAGAGGTAATATATGCTTGGCACGCCAGAATAAAGTACCTCCCAGCTTGTTTTAAACAGACATTCAAGGAGATGTTCATAACGGGATTTTGGGAATATCACTCAGAAATATTTGTACCCAGGCCCTCACATCTCCTCCACTTATTCGCTGTGGAGAGAACCATCTATTCAAAACAACTGCGGGTGCCACATCCGGACGTACCAGGACCAGTGAATTGGGATGCATTATTAACAGATCTAGCACGGGGGCTCAGATTAGAAGAACATCACCTCGCTTTTGATGTTGTCCAATATTACGTTCAACGAGCATCTAGACAAGGGTCTGTCAGGGGCGACAGACGCGAGAGTGGGGGGGGGGGTTGTTGGCAGCAGTCAGGGAACCGAAGGAGCCACAAGACAAAGAGGGTCAGAACGAAGAGATAGCACAAGCATACACAGTAGCCAAAGAAGATCAGGAAAGTAGGCCATATAAATTTTTCAGACATCAAGGAGTGGAGCACACAAGAAGAAAGAGCAAGTAGGGAGCTCAAAGATGTGTACGACAAATCAACAGAGAAAATCCCTACACAAATAGTGATTTTAATCACTAAAAACCATTGTAAATACCATTTCGTATTTTTATAGCTCCATTTTGTTCAAGCCAAGGAGTCCTTGAGCTTGAGGAGCCTTAGAAGTGCCTACATATCAATTTTCGTATTTTTTAGACTCCGTTTAAGCCCTCAAATTGGCCCTGGAACCTAATTTTTAACTAGGCTGGACACTAGGTCTGGACAGGGCCAAAACCTAGTCAGAAACTATAAATAGAGCTAGAGAGCTCATTTTTGAGGTTAGATTGTAATTGAAATGAACTTGTAAGAGCTTCTTGAAAGTGATCTAAGAACTCCATTGCTTCTCACTCTTTGTTTTGCCGTGTGTGCGCGTGTGTGTGTATTTGTGTGCATGTTTGTGTGCTTCTCACTCACGCACTTGTGCCTCCACTTGCTCGAGGTCTTCATACCATCCTCACGTCTTCCCGGATTGACATTAAAGGAGGTGCTACTCATCACTGAGCTACACAGTCCCAAAGGCTCATCTATCTAAACTAATGAGATTGTCAAAGGAGAAGATTGCCATGAGAATTTTGGAGCCATCATCTGTACGTACGTATGTATATGTGTGTATCCCAAATGAACACAATTCCCTTGCTTTTATAGGCTTCAATAGGCCATGAGGGCCTTGCCGATTCCTCACATCCACCGATCATGCGCCGGTTAATTGCCCAAAATTGGAGGGGTAAATCAATTATGCCACCAGTCTTGAATTGGATCCTCAAAAAGGGGAGTCGTCCTGAATGGTTGGCAGTAACAATCATTTGTTCATTTTCACTTTTACCACGTACACTTATTTTGCATGCAAGCTAAGATCCTCATTTTGTGCCACCCGTGATATTCGAATGACCCTGAGAAGCACATCCTTCACCTAATTTTTGTAGTAGCTTTTGATCCTTACATATTGAGTGGGCGGTGTTCAAGGTGAGTTGTGGGGAGTTGTGGGAGATTATGGGGGTGTCAAAAATTTATCCAAGATTTCAACAATTATTGTTGCACCATTGGAAAGTACTCTTCGAGAGCTTTCCAACGATATATAACACTGTAGGGTTTGGTTGAAAAATGATCCTCAAACTATCCATCCAAAACTGGCTAAAACTTTGTCTACTACATCTTGTCTTACACCTCCATTAAAAAAGGTCGATGGGCGCCTTGGATAGTCGATGAGTCATGGGGGTTTGTGGAGGGTTGTGGGCTCCTGGGGGGTTGTGGAGGGGTGCACAGGGGTGTGGGGTTTGTGGGGGGTTGTGGAGGGCTGTGGAGGGGTGTGGGGTTTGTGTCGGGGTGTGGGGTTTGCGGAGTTCGTGGGGTTTGTGGGGGGTTGTGGGGTTCGTGGGGTTTGTGGGGTTCGTGGGGTTTGACGGGTTTGGGGGGGTTTGTGGAGGGGTGCATGGTTTGTGGGGTTTGTGGGGTTTGTGGGGGGTTGTGGGGTTCGTGGGGTTTGTGGGGTTTGTGGGGGGTTGTAGAGGGGTGTGAAGGGGTGTGGGGTTTGTGGGGGGTTGTGGAGGGGTGTGGAGGGGTGTGGAGGGGTGTGGAGTGTTGTGGGGTCTTAGGGGGTTGTGGAGGGGTGTGGAGGGGTGTGGGGGGTTGTGGAGGGGTGTGGGGTTTGTGGGGGTTTTGGAGGGGTGTGGGGTTTGTGGGGTTCGTGGGGTTCGTGGGGTTTGTGGGGTTTGTGGGGTTCGTGGGGTTTGTGGGGTTTGTGGAGGGTTGTGGAGGGGTGTGAAGGGGTGTGGAGGTTTGTGGGGTCGTAGGAGGTTCTGGAGGGGTGTGGGGTTTGTGGGGGGTTGTGGAGGGGTGTGGGGTTTGTGGGGTTTGTGGGGGTTGTGGAGGGGTGTGGGGTTTGTGGGGTTTGTGAGGGGTTGTGGAGGGTTGTGGGGTCGTGGGGGGTTGTGGAGGGGTGTGGGGTTTGTGGGGGGTTGTGGAGGGGTGTGGGGTGTGTGGGGTTTGTGGGGGGTTGTGGAGGGGTGTGGGGTTTGTGGGGGATTGTGGAGGGTTGTGGGGTTTGTGGGGGGTTGTGGAGGGGTGTGGGCTTTGTGGGGTTTGTGGGAGGTTGTGGAGGGGTGTGGAGGGTTGTGGAGGGTTGTGTGATCGTGGGTGGTTGTGGAGAGGTGTGGAGGGGTGTGGGGTTTGTTGGGGGTTGTGGAGGGGTGTGGGGTTTGTGGTGTTTGTGGGGTTTGTGGGGTTTGTGGGGTTTGTGGGGTTTGTGGGGGGTTGTGGAGGGGTGTGGAGGGGTGTGTGGTTTGTGGGGTTTGTGGGGGGTTGTGGAGGGTTGTGGGGTCGTGGGGGGTTGTGGAGGGGTGTGGAGGGGTGCGGAGGGATGTGGAGGGGTGTGGGGTTTGAATAGGGAGAGAGAGAGAGAGAGAGAGAGAGAGAGAGAGAGAGAGAGAATCGTGCGGTGCTACATACCCCCACATCAAGTCTTTGCACCATCCCGGTGCAACTTTTCTTCATATGCTAATTGAATGGACTAAATAAACTGCAACTAGTAAATGAAATATGGTATGTACAGTGAATGAAGTTCTTCCATCTTGTCTTAATTCAGGTAATTCTTCACCCTGGAGATATTGACCAGGGGTATCCTCTTACCCTGCAAATCCTCTAGATGTAGTGCTCCATGTGGTAATACCTTTATCACTCTGTACGGTCCTATCCATTTGGGTGCCAATTTGGTTGAAACTGCTGGGATCTGATGCACCGGAACCAAGGATCCTTCCTATACTTCTTTGGACCTAAGATATTTGTCGTGCAATCTTTTGCGACCTTCTTGGGCTACCTGAAGTTTTTGCATTGCTCCTTCCCTATATTCTTCTAAGGCCACTAGTCTCCTAATGGGGGGTTCAATTCCAATGGTTTTGGCTCCAATTTCTTTTTGATAATAAATTGGAATGGTGCTAATGCCTCTTTCCATATACTAAGCAAAATGGGCTCTTGCCAATGGTTCCTCTTTTTGTAGTTCTGAAAGCCCAAACTGCACCGATCAATGCTTGTGGCCAGAAGCTTTGATGATTGAAGGATAATTTGCAAAGCAATCCAATCAATATCTTATTGGAGCTTTCTGCTTGGCCATTCGCCCTTGGATAGTAGGCGCATGAATTTTTATGAAAAACATTGTACCTATCAAATATAAATTGGAGAAATTGATTTACAAAATGTGTGCCTCTATCACTAGTGATTTCCAGTGGGCAACCAAATCTTGAGAAAATACGTTTATACAAAAACTTAGCTACTGTTAACGCGTTGCAGTCCACAGTAGCTTTAGCCTCTATCCATTTAGTTGCATAACATGTGGCCATCAAAATATAATTCTTACCCCGAGGTTGACCATTTGGACTAATTGGTCCTATGAAATCAAGACCCCATCGTTCAAATGGGAGCCATCCTGTAGATATGACTAATGGTTGGAAATTCAATCTGGTTGGCGTAGGAGCACGTCTCTAGCAAATGTGGCATTCTTTAGCAAACTTGATCGCATCCTTGTAAATATGAGGCCACCATAGTCCCTTGTGGATGATTCTGTGAGCCAATTCTTCACCCTTTAGATGCCCTTCACTGTGTGCTGCCTCAAGCAAAGGGGTTACCTCTTCTAGATAAACACACTTTCTCAAGATACCATCTTGACAATATCTATATAAATTTCCACTTATAAGTGAGTACGCTTTGGTTTTAAGGAGTAATCTTCTCTTTTCTATGGGTTTCAAATGCTCTGGGAGTTTTCCAGTAGTAAGAAAATTGAGAATTCCATCATAGCAATCAGTTTAAATTGCTACTAGGAAGAGATTACCATCCACTAGTTCATCATTAATATCTGCTGCCTTCTCCCTCATTGCAATCCTGGACACTTGATCTGCCATGTAGTTCTCCCTTCCTGGCTTAATGTGAATATCAAAGTTGAATTCTTGAAAGAGGAGTAACCATCTCCAAATCCTTCCAACTACTCTAGGCTTGTTTATCAAGTACTTCAAGGGCTGATGGTTAGATATGACTATAAAATGTACACCGAGAAGGTAATGCCAAAACTTCTGAAGAGCAAATACAATAGCCAAGCCTTCCCTTTTGGTCGTACTGTAGTTCCTTTCTGCCTGGGTGAGTAGTCTGCTGGCATAGGAGATAGGTCTATCAACCTTCTGTGATGATGGTTGAGCTAGAACTACACCAACAGCATGAAGACTGGCATCTGTATGCACATGAAACTCCAATGACCAGTTAGGAACACTTAAAAGTGGAGCACTACATAACCTCAATTTTAGTTCACAAAATGCTTTCTCAGCTTTAGCACTCCATGAGAAAGGGACCTTTTTACTGGTAAGCCTTGATAAGGGCTTAGCTATTTCTAAATACATTCGTATAAATCTTCTATGGTATCCTGCATGACCCAAAAAACTTTGCACTTCCTTTGGGCTTTGTGGAATAGGCATGGAAAGGATAGCAGTAACCTTCGCAGGATCCACCGTTATCCCTTCAGCAGATACTATGTGACTGAGAAGAGTGCCCTTAGTGACCAAAAAGTGACATTTAGCAGGATTTAACTTCAAAGTTGTTCTAAGGCATTGCTCAAAGATTTCTTTTAGATTTTCCAAATGGTCATGGAAATCTTGAACTGCTACTCTTCTATCTGTGCCTGAAAATACTGAAAAGTCATCCATGAAAATGCGTAGAAAGGTTGTCAACCATTTGCCCAATATTAGATACATTGTTCTATTAAATGAAGCTGGTGCATTCTTCAAACCAAAAGCCATGCGAGTATAAACATAAGTGCCCCATGGAGTAACAAAGGCTGTGTTGGCCCTATCATCAGGATGGATCACTATCTGATTGTAGCCACTAAAACCATCCAAGAAGCTATACAAAGTGTGACCAACTACTTCCTCAAGTACTTGCTCTGAAAAGGGCTCAGGAAATCGATCTTGAACAGTTACTTTATTTAAGGCACGAAGATCAATGCAAACTCTTATTTTTCCACTATTTTTCTTGGGTACAATAACCATAGAAGAAAGCCACCTGGAATGTTCTACTAGAACAATTATACCTGCTTCTTCTAGTTTTGTAACTTCCAACTTTACGGTCTCTCACAACTCACCTTGAACACCGCCCACTCAATATGTAAGGATCAAAAGCTACTACAAAAATTAGGTGAAATATGTGATTCTCAGGGTCATTTGAATATCACGGGTGGAACAAAATGCGGATCTTAGCTTGCATGCAAAATAAGTGTACGTGGTAAAAGTGAAAATGAAGAAATGATTGTTACCGCCAACCACTCAGGACGACTGCCTATTTTTGAGGATCCAATTCAATACTGGTGGCATATTTGATTTACCCCTCCAATTTTGGGCAATCAACCGACACATGATCAGTGGACGTGAGGAATCGGCAAGGCCCTCTTGGCCTATTGGAGCCTATAAAAGCAAGGGACTTGTGTTCATTTGGGATACACACATATACATACGTACGTAAAGGGGTCCTCTCTTGGCACTCTGTGGCTACAAGCCTACTGTAGGGTGAGGATACAGAGCATGGGCTTCCCAGTGAGGGCTAATAACACTATAGTGTGAAGAGAGTGGCTTGATTTTGTCATTCAGTGCGAGTCATTGGTATTTCGTGCTCTTTCCCTTAGAGCAAGTCTTTATACTTTGTATTGATCAGTACTAATTCGCATCTAGTTGTGTCCATTGTACGGATTGGATGAATCCCTTGTATTGATGTTGTTTATTTCTGGAAAGGCATGTTAGCCCAGAGCATAAACCTTTGAGCATATCTTTTGCCTATGTTGTAATCATCTGATTCGAACTAAGGAGTGGTTGATCTTCCATTTTTTTTCATTTGTCATTAATATTATCCCTAAGTATTCACAACTCTATGCAATTATTGATATCTGCCTGCTCATAGAAATGTTGAAGGGTATATTTCCCTAAAGAGAACCTCCCTTGAGTAGGCCAAGTGCTGGAAGTGCATGTTGTATGCTCCTACTAAAGTAGATACCCTAGTACCCCCTCTACAGTTTGGCACGCACGGTGGGACACTTGCATTTCTGTGAGAGGCCGTGAGGATAGTAAATAGTCCTCTTCTTCGGTAGTTTTTTTCCCTATTACATTTGCTAGTAGGTACATGACCCATACGCGAGCAGATAAGGAGCCTCTTCGTGTACGAAGAAGCCTTAACAAGTCAGCTATATCTTCGACTAGTGAACCTACCTCCCCTCTACCCTCCTTGAATTTATCTATTGATTTGGGTGCGACACCACTGTCAAAGAAGAAGCATAGGAGAACATTAGACTTCTCCTTAGATACGTCAGAAGAAACACCAGTGCAAATGGAGGATCTCTCTCATTTACTCTCCAGACTCAATATCAAGTTCCCTACCTTCAAGGGACAAGCTTATGAGGATGTTGATGATCATGTGAGGAGATTCATCTCCTTATGCCGTGGACGAGGTCTGCAGAATAGAGAGGATGCAATGTTGGTACTCTTCCCATCCACATTGGAAGGCCTTGCTGACAAATGGTACAGTCAATATGCAGATGGCCATTTTGCTACATTGGAGGCTCTGAAGACGGCATTCTCATAGACATTTCGACCAAGTGATTTCTCGGAAAGAGCTTTAGATCAGCTAGAGAACCTAAAGCTAAGATCAAGTGAATCCTTTCATGAACTTCACACTAGAACAAAAGCACTTGTTGCACATCTGCCACATGCTCCAGGTGACTTCTTGGTTAAAAAATGGATAGAAAAAGCTGTACCCAGGTCATCTCAGTAGAAGCTACGTGAGTCTCTTAGATTAGATGCAACCCTCAATGATTTTGTTGCAGTAGCATCACGCGTTGAAGAAGCTAGGCAACATTTTGAAGGGGATACACAATCAAATTATGTTGCAGAACTAGACCCTATTGGGCAACTGAGGAAGGAACTGGAGGCATTGAGAATGCAACAAAATCAACAAGAAGAGAAGGTCTTGCCACCACTGCATCGCACTGATGATGAAGTAGCCCAACTTCGCCGTGAGTTAGAAGATTTGCGGACCACTCAGGATATAAGAAGAAAGATTTGGTGTACAATATATAACAACAATGGACATTCCAATGCTAATTGCCCTAACAAGGTAAGCTGTTAATTTTTTGGAAAGGATGGTAATGAAGCTAGAGACTGTTACTACCTCAAGGGTACACAGCAACGAGGTAACCCTCAAGCTTTGGATTCATATTTTGCTAGTACTTCAAATGCACCTAATAGAGAGGAAAATCATACGACAAAGCCTAGATATCATAGACCATTGATGTGTTATCGCTGTGGTGAGTATGGCCATATGCAAAATAGGTGTTCCCTTCCAGGAGATGCACCTCCTTGTCAACATTGTCCAGAGGCCAAGGATCACTATACCAAAGACTGCCCAAGAAGCCATCCTGCTCCAATCCACATGATTGCAGTCTCTCCACAAGAAGAAGGTATGACCACTCAGTCTTATGTTGTTTCATCCTCTGCAGTGCTCATGATGACTAGAGCGAGACAAGCAGCAGCAATTCGTAGAGAGGAACAACAAGGATTCTAGGATAAAGAGGAGGAAAAGAAGTCTAGGTGGAAGGACCAAGCAGAAATTGAAGGAGCTTATGAAAGGATGGCTACTGCTCTAAGGGGCCAACCAACAAGTCCGCAAGAAGACACTCATGAGGAAAACATTGAATAGATCTTGAAAGGTATTCATCACAAGGTTACCTCAAGGATGGACCAGGGAACATATTGCAGAATATGAGCTAAATTCCACTCCTGCATATAGTGGACATGATTTCTCAAGTAAGGCCAGTCCTAAAACACTGGTTCAAGAAATAAATTTAGGGGATGAAGAGAATCCTCAAGTATTCCACTCGGCCTCTTGGCTATGGCATTATCCTCCTTTACTGCAGAAGGTAACTTCTTTACTTTTTGCTTATAAAAATGTCTTCGCATGGTCCTACAAAGATCTAACAGGGATACCAGAGGAGCTTGAATTACACAGAATACCCTTAGTTGAGGGAGTCGCGCCTGCAAGAAGTAGGTCGTATCGACTAAATAGGACAAGACTTACCTCATCACAATAACGGTGAGCGAGAGAAAAAAAAAACGTTGAGCACCTGAAAGTAAAGAAGGGCAACCCCTTCTTGAGCACAACATCTTTCACATTGTTAAAGAAGTCATTAATCATTCATCGAGCACATCCACATTGAAAAAGCAACCATACAATGGGTAGAGGGTGGAAGCGCATATGACAACTTAGTGAGATGACGATGACCTAAATCCATGGAGCACATAGATCAAAGATTTCCTAGGAGTGGCTGATACATTCTCCAGTAAAAGGATATGAGCAGTGAGGTTACCGAATCCCGGCGTGGAAAAAGACAGTAGTAACGTCTAAGCTTTTTCATCTCTCATATGATGGTGTGGTTTGTCGTACACAGACCTCTGAAGTCACAAACCCACAACCAGATGTGAATAGGGAGGGCGGGCAGTCTTCAGCCGTTGGGATCTCCTATGCATAGAGTGCATCAGAAGATGTAACATTGATTAACATATCATCCCCACCCAAGCCAATAACAAGAGTGCAGCTTGCCCACTAGGGCCATGCGCAGAACAGCCTTTACAAATTCTATGAATGAGAAATTGCACGAACAAAGTGGGTGAATAGAGTGAAACGCAATTCGAGGTTATACGTAGCACAGAGAGGGACCAACGAGAACAAACACCACCACAAAATCCACAAATACTCAACAATAATGACGAACAGCGAGCGAATATGATCCTCAAAATTCACCTCCCGCTGCGGACAATAGGGAAGCCCAACATTTTCCCAGTTCCGACAATGGAGAAGAGAGAAGGGCCTGGAGATATGCCAAATAGGCGGGCAAACGCAGGTACTCTTGGCTCCGACAGCAGCATTTCAGATCATCGGCTTCCATTGTTCATCACATGAGGAGCGCAGATCTGCAATGCCCAACCCGATGAAGGTAGAGAACAAGACCTCTGTATGCCCGCACCACGAGTTCGAGGGGAAGTGTGATGGTGACAAGAGGATGCTCAATCCACGGAATCCCTTCAGGCATAATAGTTTCGAGAAAAGAGGGCCTACGAGCAGGGAGAACACGGTGAAGCTCAAATCTTGAGAGAGCTCAGAAAGGGGAGCTCGATGGAGCTCAACGCTTTCACCTCCACAGATGGGAGATGCAAGTCCCACCTCGCACGGAGCCGAGCTCAACATGCCACAAGAGGGATCGTGACAAAAAATTTTTCCCCATCAGCAGCTCTGGCGAGAAGAAGGGGGGAGCATGAAGGTGCTTCCCCCACTTCATAGTTGAGAGGGAGAGGCCGCCTAAAAGCCCTCACATGCGTGAGTCAGGTGCATGTCAGACGCCTAAAGAGAGGGGAAGCGGGAGAGTTAATGCCCCCCCCCCCCATCTACCGTGCAGATTTTTATGCTCAGCTTGAATTTCAAAAAGCAATAGAATTGTAGCCAACTTGCCCGTTGTGCGGATGAGAGAGAAAGAAATTCGTGCAGTGTCATATTGCACAAACAAAATCATTTTTATTTTTATTTTTTTTGAAAATGAAAAGAGGAGAGGGACACAGAATACTACCCATCCCTCTATTCAAGACAATCACTCAACATAGAGATGCTAGTGGTGGAAAGTGATGGTCCAATGAATATGTGGGAGTGTGTGTATATGTGAGAGAGGGTGAGAGAAGGGGGGTAAGGGGGTGTTTTTGTGCATCAACCAAACAAGAACTAAAACTACATTACTAAAAATAAAAAAAATGAGAAACTAATGGCCCAAAGGAAGGGTGAAAGTGCCATGCCAACACACATATCCTAAGTGAATAAGCAGAAAAATTGCAAATCAATATCTTACCACATGCTCTTGAGCTCTCCAAGTGATGAAAGGCCGTTCTCCCCGGCAACGGCGCCAAATTTGTTGTTGTAGTATGCCCTTGGGAGCCAAGACCCACACCACCTTGCATGGAAGCAAGAAAGAAGGCCCAAGAAAGACTCTCCTTTCATCCACCCCATTCTCCATCATGTTCAAGACATTGGCCATCAGCCCGTAGCTATGCCACATGCTTGAAAATATGGAGCAATGGGAGTCAAGGATCCTAGTCACATATGTAAAATACAAGATAATAGCAACACTCTATTTACACACATAGGAATTGCTAGCATGCACACACACCTCACTCTCACACTCTCCAAGACTAAATACACATATGTACAAAGCCTTAAGAGAAAGGAGAGTTCTTCCATTGAAAGGATTTTACATGAGAGCACGACCAAAAGCTCCCCCATTACAAGAAATGAGCCTCTATATATAGGCTAGGCACATTCTCCCATGTGCTCTTTTTGACTAGTAAAAAAGGAGCACATGCTCATATCTCTCTAAATCTTAGAAAATATTCCCCAACAACCCACTCTCCCACTCTCTTCAAGAGAGAAATATAGGTGTGGGAAAACTTCTACGTGGGTTTTATACATGTGTGTCAAAAAGATGCTTTATTTGAGAGGCATCAAAACCATAGTCTAAAGCAAATATCAAAAAAAGGGCTTAGGAGAGTGTTCATATGGACATCTCCTAGATACAAGGAGAAAAGTTATTTTTATAAGGGCTAGAGGGTGCCATTGCATGAGGAAATGTGGGCAACCCAAATAACAGACACAAAGTGATATTTTTAAGACTGCATTTAGAACTCAAACTGGCCATTATGAATTTATGGTAATGCCCTTTGGACTTACTAATGCCCTTGCTACATTTGCACGAATGATGAAAAATATTTTTCTTGATTATCAAGCTTTTGTTCTTGTCTTTTTTGATGATATACTTGTATACAGTAAGAATGATAGTGAACATGAAAAGCATCTTGAAACAATTTATCATTTGTTACGAGAGAACACACTTTATGCTAATGTTGAAAAGAGTTACTTCTTTCAACCTAAGCTAGAATATTTAGGACATATTATTTCAAGTGGTATGCATGTGGATCCGAAAAACATTAGAGTTATCATAGAATGGCCTACACCACAATCAGTCAATGATGTTCATTCTTTTCTTGGGTTGGCTAGTTTCTATAGGAAGTTTGTTCGAAAATTTTCTTATTTAGCATTGCCTCTTACCTTGTTGTTGAAAAAGAAAATAAAATTTGCATGGGGACTTACCCAACAACAGTCCTTTGAAAAACTAAAACATGCACTTTCACATGCACCTGTTTTACAGTTACCTGATTTTTGACAACCCTTTCATGTCGTTACTGATGCTAGTGGTTCAGGAATAGGTGCTCTTTTAATGCAAAATGACCATCCCATTGCATTTGAGAGTAGGAAGCTTAAGCCCTCAGAACAGAATTATAGTACGTATGATAAAGAATTGCTAGCAGTTCTGCATGCTTTGCGGATTTGGAAACACTATCTAATGGGCTCTGAGGTCTTAATCAAAACCGATCAACAGGCTATTAAGCATTTATTAAATCAGCCCTTAATCTCTGATAGGCATCTTAATGGGGCATCATTCATTCAAAATTTCCAACCCATGATACAATATCAGCCTGGTAAAGCTAATGTTGTAGCTGATGCTCTTAGCCGTTTTCCTTCGCATTTTGTTTTTTTGAATAATATTTCTGCCATCCAAATACATTATTTTCAAGAAATGGTTTCCACTTATGCATCTGATTTGTATTTTTCACGTGCATGGTATGACTTCAACAATGGTGCATCTTTATCTGATGAACATTATACATTTCGTAATGGTTTTCTCTATTTTCAACATGGATTGTGCATAACCCAAGCTTTTAAAGATTTTGTCATTAAAGAAATGCATGAACCATCTTACATGGGTCATAGAGGCATACAAAGTACCATTTCTGCTTGCAAAGATTTCTTCTTTTGGCCACACATGGAGAAAGATATTTCACATTATGTTTATCAATGCATTGTATGTCAGCGTGTCAAACGTCATCATGGTAAACCATTTGGATTATTAATGCCAGTTCCCATTCCAAATGAACCATGGGAACTAATCTCTATGGATTTTATCACAAGTCTTCCCATCACTTCATCACATAATGATATGATTTGGACAATAGTTGATAGGTTTAGTAAATATGCATATTTCATTCCATGTAGAAAACTTTGGCTACACCTCAAGTTGCAAAATTATTCATTAAATGCATTTTCCCACATCATGGATTTCCTAAAGTAATGTTATGTGATCGTGATGTTAGATTTTGTAATCATTTCTGGGTTGCTTTATTTCAACATTTTGGTTATAAAATAGATTTTAGCTCTGCATTTCATCCTGAAAGTAATGGACAAAGTGAGGCTACAAACAGTACTATTCTTGATTTATTGCCTTATTATTCACTAGATAATCCTAATAACTGGGATGAAAAGTTGCCATTGCTTCAATTTGCTTACAATAACACTGCACATACCACTACTGGTCGTGCACCTTTTGAAATTGTTTTTGGTAAAAAGCTTCCCACTCCCATGTCCCTCACCCACATTGACATTCCGATGGCTGATTCTATTGCTCAAGATCACGTTTCTATACTTCATGATGTTCACGAGCACATTAGGAAAAGTCATGAGCCATATACATGTAATATCAATACTAAATGATTAGCCAAAGAATTCAAGGAAAATGATTATGTATGGTTGCGTATCCTTAACAGACGTCTCAAAAATATTTTACAACATCCTAAAATTAAACTTGCACCACGCTATTATGGACCATTTTGCATTATAGAAAGAAATTAATGATAATTCATTTAGATTAGATATTCCATCCCATTGGACTATTCATAACTCTTAAAGAAAATCATTGATCATGATGTCACTACTACACACACAGGTACTCAATATCATCGATATTTGGTTAAGTACAAAAATCACTTTATTGAAGAATTTTAATGGATACATAAAACACAATTAACACCTCATTATGACCACTTAATTTCTGCCTATCATACACAAACACATTAATGTAACAGCTCCATGAACGTTTCCATGCATGTGTTTTTACATGGCACATGCCTATTTTTTTTTTATTAAGTGATGAAACATGTGAGTGGCCATCCATGTTTATTATTTTATCAACTGAGATAAGTTGCTTTTTCAACTGAGGGGCATGTTATAAATTATGGAATATGTTGAACAATGCATTGTTGGAGTGTAACATGGAATATGTTGAACAATGCATTGTTGGATTGTAACATGGAACATGGAATATGTTGAACAATGGATTATTGGATTGTAACATGGAATATGTTGAACAATGCATTGTTAGAGTGATAAATTATGTGTTCTTCTAAATGTCTAGCTTCAATGTCATAAGTAATCCCATGTGACTGACTAATGCACTGTTTCAAGCTGACTTGTTTATGAAAATAACTTATTACCTGGCTTGGTCAAAGAGATACAAACCTTTGAACTTTTCATCGCTTTTTCAATTTGATCCTAGCAGGTACAGAATGCTTCCCAAGGTTGTGGGAGCCCATGACACCTACTTTTGCAAGGACACATTGGAAGGCTAGAGTGCTTAAACAAGAAATTGTTTGTTTGTCTTATCATTTGCCGAAAGTAGGTGTTCCTGTTGGTTGGTGCATGTCATCTATATGTATTAAAAATATCTCAATGATCATGCACACTAAATGGTTCTTGATAGGCTTGAATTTCTTGATTGCCTTACTGTTCAACTCCGAGTTATCATTAGGGTACATTAAAAATGTTGAATGTTTTTTTGTATTCATCAATGCATTGGGATTGTCTTTGATTTCCTCTAGCATGGGATGAATGTTTTCATCCTAAACTTATAGGTTGGTGGTAGCTCGGGTTCTAGCTATTACTATTGGAAGTCCATAACTCACTAGCTTTCTTCACATGTTCTGTCATGTCTATTAGTGTTCACTTATGTTTCACGAGAAAGATGTTAGTGGTTGACGTATGTGATTGTTGCAGGCCTGATATCATGAGGAACAGATAAAGGACTTCTCTAGGTGTTTTTTGAAGCCTCACCAAGAAGTGATGCACATGTTGGATTTAAAGATTGCTGCTCCTTTAACCACATCATAGTGGTGCATTTGTCATATATATGATCTTATTGCTTAATGGAAAGCTTGCAGGTGATGGGAGTATATGGATTCTTCTCTTTGGAGCAGGTGCCCCTTATGATGATTAAACAGATTTTGGGGCTACAGAATTCTCCTTTGCTTATCTTTAAATGAGAAGCTTATCTTTAAATTGATAAATTGTGTACTCAATTCCTCTTGACTCTGGGTGTTACAGGTTTGAAAGAAAGAGGTTGGTGCTTCCTGGTCTTGTGGAGTTTCTACTACATGTTTTTATCATAATCTTTGGAAATGAATAAATTGCTTATATGTTTGTGTGGTACAAAGGTCACAATGGTATAAATCTTGCTTGATGTTTGGTATCCATTAACCCACTTACTGAAAATTGGATCCAAGATTGCACATCTTGCTACATGCTCATGCATCTCTCTTGATTCTACTCTTTATTACGATTGTTTCTAGTAAAATTCCTGAGTAGGAATGCATAATGCTTATACCGCAAAGAGATCTTCATGATGTGAGCATGTAAAGGATATTTGCAGGAAAGCATGCACATAGGGGGTTGAATTTTTTCAGATCTGAACTAAATTAAGTACGAAGTCATGAATGAGTGATTGTTTTTTGCTAGGGAAGTAACTCTCTAGTTCCACATAGCTCATTTAAGGCTTATTTTTTGCATTACAGGTCAACATATTTAGAACATTGATCCTTCTTACCTCCTATGGATGATTTGCTACTTGCCTTGCAGGAATAGTGTTGGATAAGTTGTTTGAATCTCATGAATGCTTGCAAAATGTTAGGACTCATAAGGTTGCACTATTGTCTATTGATTTTATGAAGCACATAACACTCATGTTAACTTCCCAGCTTGTTGACTAAGAGCATAGTATAAATGATGGCCGGACCTTAGGCTACATTCACCTCATGCTTTACATTGCAAAATATCACTCACTTGAAAATAATAGAGTATGAAATCATTGAGACATAAGGGATAGGCACTTTGGGTCTTGATTGGGCTCCTTGTTTTTTGGGGCTATTTTTTCTTTACAAGTGCAAGAAGATTGTCATGCAGAGTTCTCTCTTGTAGTGCAAGTCTTGCAGCAATGGATGTTCCTTGAAGTGGAAACTAAAAATGGGATTACATTTTGTGGCTGGTTCTTTTCAAATACAGTCTACTTGTTGTGTATGTTTAAATTTTAGGTATGGGAGCTTTGAGAGAAGGAAAATTGGATGGAGGTTGGGCTGACTGCCCCCAAGGGGATTGTGTTGCTCAACATTATAGGCCTGAAAGACTTGAAGACTTACAACTTTGGATGGAGGCTGAGTTGACTGCCCCCCAAGGGGATTGTGTCGCTCAACATTGCTGGAATGAAGATTTGAAGGCAGACGGCTTGCTGATTCAAAAGATTTGCAGCCTTGCAAAAATTCAAACTAAAACTATTGCATATTTGAAGGGTTGAAGACTCCAAACTTGGACCAGTTCGTCACTGTAAGCTTCTCCTCTCTTAGCTTTGTCAAGGACGACAAAGTCTAGGAGGAGGGTGTTATTTGGGTTGCCCACATTTCCTCATGCAATGGCACCCTCTAGCCCTTATAAAAATAACTTTTTTCCTTGTATCTAGGAGATGTCCATATGAACACTCTCCTGAGCCCTTTTTTTGATATTTGCTTTAGACTATGGTTTTGATGCCTCTCAAATAAAGCATCTTTTTGACACACATGTATAAAACCCACGTAGAAGTTTTCCCACACCTATATTTCTCTCTTGAAGAGAGTGGGAGAGTGGGTTGTTGGGGAATATTTTCTAAGATTTAGAGAGATATGAGCATGTGCTCCTTTTTGACTAGTCAAAAAGAGCACATGGGAGAATGTGCCTAGCCTATATATAGAGGCTCATTTCTTGTAATGGGGGAGCTTTTGGTCGTGCTCTCATGTAAAATCCTTTCAATGGAAGAACTCTCCTTTCTCTTAAGGCTTTGTACATATGTGTATTTAGTCTTGGAGAGTGTGAGAGTGAGGTGTGTGTGCATGCTAGCAATTTCTATGTGTGTAAATAGAGTGTTGCTATTATCTTGTATTTTACATATGTGACTAGGATCCTTGACTCCCATTGCTCCATATTTTCAAGCATGTGGCATAGCTGCGGGCTGATGGTGTTGGCAGTAGCCTTGGTACACCAGGACGTACAAGACATGAAAGTCAAAGAAGGGAGTCAGAGCGAAGGGACAGCACAAGCAAACAGGGCAGTCAAAGAAGATCTGGCAAGTAGGCCAATATTTTTTCAAGACATTAATGCAAATCAAAGAGATGGACCTGCAGGGAGGAAGAGCAAGTAGGGAGCTCGAAGATATGTATGGCAGATCACTAGAAGAAATCCCTACAACAACAGTGATTTTTATCACTAACAATCATTGTAAATATCATTTCACCTTTTTGTAGCTCCATTTTGTGCAAGCCAAGGAGTCCTTGAGCTTGAGGAGCCTTAGAAGTAGTCGCGTACCAATTTTCGTATTTTTTAGATCTCGTTTGAGCCCCCAAATAAGCCCTGGAACCTAATTTTTAACTAGGCCGGACACTAGGTCTGGACAGGACCAAAAGCTAGTCAAAAACTATAAAAAGGGCTAGAGAGCTCATTTTTGGGGTTAGATTGTAATTGAAACGAACTTGTAAGAGCATTTTGAAAGTAATCTAAAAGCTCCATTGATTCTCACTCTTTGTCTTGCCGTGTGTGCGCGTGTGTGTGTATGTGTGTGCATGCTAGTGTGCTTCTCACTCATGCACTTGTGTCGCCACTTGCTCGAGGTCTTCATACCATCCTCACGTCTTCCCGGATTGACATTAAAGGAGGTGCTACTCATCATTGAGCTACACCAAATTTTGGCGCCGTTGCCGGGGATCGAGCTTTGAGGACGAGCATGTGATGGTAAGACGTAGAGTTGACGCGTTGGAGTTGTAGGTATTTTCTTCACTCTCATCGATTTTCTTTTACTTTCTTCACTATCTTCATCACCATCATCATCATCACCATCTCCCACGTCCATCTCCATCATCGCGAAAATTTCAGTTTTTTGACCATATCCCCATCTCCACCTCATTTCCCTCACTTCACTTGTGAGAGAGAGTGAGAGAGCGAATTTGCATGTGCTGTTTTTTGCATGTTTTGTGAGCATTCTACAGGTACAGGCCGCATCATCCTCCCCAGCACCCCCGCGCAGGTACGGAAATCTGAGTAACTGTCTGTGTGTCGCCGAGCTCTGTCAATCGCGACCGACAGAAAAATTGCTCTAATTGCTAAACAAAGTGCATATCCATGAACTACAGGCCTAGAGCTTCTCAAAAATGTGTTTAGTTTTTTGAAATTCCACAGATTTTTGTCAATCGCGATCGCTCTGTCAATCGCGATCGACAAACCACGACGGACAGATCTGTCAATCGCGATCGATACGTCAATCGCGATCGACAGCCCACGACGGCTCTGTCAATCGCGACCGACACAGTCAACGACCGATTGACCACGACCGACTGACCATACGCGTGACACGTGTCAATCGCGATCGAGTCATCAATCGCGATCGACTCATCAATCGCGACCGACACAGTCAACGACTGTTTGACCACGACGGACAGACCTCGACGGCTCTGTCAATCGCGACCGACATGGTCAACGACGCTTTGACCACGATCGACAGACCCTCGCGACCGACCTGTCAATCGCGATCGACTCATCAATCGCGACCGACAGAGTCAACGACGCTTTGACCACGATTGATTGACTTTTCGGCCACGTGTCAATCGCGACTGACAGCCACGACAGACCTGTCAATCGCGATCGACACGTCGATCGCGACTGACCTGTCAATCGCGACCGACAGACTATGCGAACGCGTTAGAAGGGCAAATTAGGTCAAATTTTCAAGGCAAAATTATTGGTCTAAATTTTGATTGAGTGTGGGACAACACTAGGGTGTAGTATTGCATCGCGAGGCCGTGCCACAAGCTACTCGAGTATTCCTGTTTGACTGTTAGCTTGTATTGAATCCTGATTTAACTCCCTAAACCCTGAACAGTCCTAACTTTTTCATACGAAATCCAATTCTTGAGCTTTTGGGCTTGTTGGAAAGCTCGTGGCATATACTACACGCCCTCAACTGTTTTTTATAAAGATAATGCGTTGATTTTCAGAGAGGGTATTTTGAAGTTGACCATACCCAGGGGGATCAAAGTCAGGGGTCTTTAGAATTATTTTCCTAAAAGTCAGAATGCACATGTGTGTTTATGTTACATGAATGAAAGTGGTTGGTTGTGTCCTTTGAATCTAAGCATTGAGCTAACCGTGGGACTTTTATAGGTTCATTGAGAGCAACTGAGAGCGTACAAGCAAGGTTTCTTTGCAAGCTTGAGAACCGGGTTCTTGAGCACCATAAAGCAAGGGATCAACAAGTAAGGTTGGAATATTCTCAACTCCCTCTGTCATTTCCTAGCTCAAGCTAAGAACGAGTAGAAGTAGGAGTAAGTCAGGGCTACGATAGGCCACCATCAAGTTGAAGACTACCTAAAAACTCAAGTTCAAGCTAAAAACTTAATCTCTGTACTGTCGACAACATAAGGGAAAGAACCTAACTTGGGACGATCAACCTGAAAGTACGAAGAACATTCAAGTATTCCTGACGACGAAATATCAGATAAGACCTCAAACACGAGAAATAACTAAAAAGAATCAAGTGACTGATACCAATTGATCGGCAACGAGGTTGTACTCTGGGCAAAAATTGGGTTAATCAGTTAGGCATATGAACCTTAGATCAGGACGACACCTAGCAAGAGAGAGACAAAGCCTTAAGTCTTCAGAGGCTAGTGTCAATCATACTGCAAGGTCTTGGGCCCAGCAGTTGAGTCACCACTCTCATTACCCTAGCTCGGATACCAGTGAATCAGGGATGTCTCAAGGCATGGACAGACCTACAGGAAGTTCAGGTGTGCCTTACCTGTACAGGGTAGAAGGCCCTTACAAAACGCAGCTGGAGTACCTTAGGACCAACCGATTAGGTGCTAGCATCTATGAGGACGGCTTAGGAAGATCTGTGGTCCAGATTAAAAACCCGGACCAATCCATAGGACTAGAGCACCCAGCTGTCAAGTTTGAAAATGGTGCATACTTGGACAAGGAAGGAACTATATATGTAGTCACTAGTCACCCGGATAGGACAGATGACTTTGGGAATGTAATCTCAGAAGCGAACTTAGGTGACCTAGAACAAGGGAACATGGGTGCGGAACCTAGAACCCCTCGAGGTAAATCAGTTCTCACTAGGATTATCACGCCTGAATGGGTCCACCAAGACAACAAGAGCATAGAGTTGCTCCTCAATCGAGAAACTGATGAAGCCTTTTGGAGGTATAAGTCTAATCAGCCAACAGACATAGGAAATATCATGATCTATGAGTTTAAGGATCCGGATAGCCCAGGCAGAGTGACCTACTTAGATCATGCTTCAGAACGGATCTTCGTGGTGACAGAAAATGATAGGAATGCCTACACTTGGAAGGGTGAATTTATTTTCCCCCAACCAAGATCAAATGTATCCTATGGTCACCCTGGGGCTGGAACTTCCCAAGCTCATGGTACGCAAAGAGACAGAAGTAGGGATAGACCAGAAGTAAGTTTCGCCAACCCCGTGGGCAGAGAAAGAACGAGAACAGAGACGAATAGGGTAGAACCTGAGATGCATAGAGCCCACAGGAACCAAAGAAATGTAGATGGATTCCCTCTGCCGAGGCCTAGAGAGCACACAAGAACTTTGAGACCCACCCAGCTAGTTAAGTCCATGAAGAATTACTTTGACGGCACAGGAGATCCCTATGATCATGTGGCAGAGTTCAAGCAAGTCTTGAGAGCTGAACAAGTGGAAGATCTGTTCACGCAGTACAATGCCTTCGGTCTAACCCTTAGGAACACGGCACTTACATGGTTTCAGCCATTAGATGAGCGTCAGTTCAGGAGCATAGACCAACTCCTAGAGGCATTCATTGTAGAGTTCTCTAAGAGCGGCATAAGACACAATACCTCGTCATTGATCCACAGCTTCAAACAGACCCCCCAAGAGACTGTCAGATTGGCCGGAAGAAGATTTAGACAATATCTTGAAAGGTGCCCTATTTCGGAGCTACCCACATCTGCTAAACAAGTAGCCTTATTCCTTGATGGATTGCTGAGTACGAAATTGAGATCCTATGTGTATCTAAAGGACCCTAGGACCATAGAAGAATGTGTACGCATGTGCATTGACATTGAAGATAACCTAGGGGAAGAGCTAGAGCTTTCCAAAATCTACAAAGATTCAGATAGTGCATCTAGCCACTCTTCCACGCAATCTACATCAATTGAGGAACTCGCTGAGAAGGTAGCTCAGAAATTAGGTGTATCGAGCAAACAAATCCCAAGGTTTGCCCCTGTGAAAAGATGCTATACATGCGGTGGTGACCATATGGCGAATGTCTGCCCTATTATGGCTCAACCCCAAGTAAACCCTAGTAGCCAGTACTGCACCATAGAACGGAGATACACGAATCACACCGCACAAGATTGCCCATACAACAAGCAGGCAGTTAGGCAACCCTACCCGCAACCCTACCAACAAGGCAGATACCAAAACCAAAATCCACCACCACAATATGCTAGACCTCAACAAACCTACCAACCACAATATCAGGCCCAACAGAGACCCCAACCGGTACTAGCTCAACAGCCCCCAAACCCCGCTAACGTGATTCCAGTAAAGTATGCTGTTGCAGAAGAGAACCTGAATAGGGCCATAGTACCAGTAACCCCATTGATCTCGAAAAGTGACCCAAGTGACCATAGCTTTGATTCTACACATGTCCATAGTCCCCAGGCTTACTACATGCAGTCTCCAGAACATGGTGAGTCTTACTATAGCGAGGAACCAAGTGAACCTAATTGGGAGTCAGATTACACGAACGTCATGTATGCAAACCCCAACCCCAGGCCTCAACCTAGGCAAGTAAGACCTCCATTCCCAAGAGGACCGTGCTACAGATGCCAAGGAGATCATCTCATCCGTGATTGTCCCTTACCCCCACCTACACAACCCCAGTCAGTGACTATCCAAGGTTTTTGCCAAGATTGTGGAAAAGAGCATCTTTTACGAGATTGCCCAAAGAACCCCAATAATATGCCAAAAATCACTCCGATCAATGTGATTGGTTTGGTTGTAGATTCCTCAGGAAGCATCACTTCCACTGCACCAGTGCAGGTAGTCACTAGAGCTCAGGCATTGCAGCAAAACCAAGAGACAAACCAGGATAAGAACTCAGAGGCTAGTGAAACCGAGAGCATAACAAAGAAAAGGACTAGAGCATGGAAAGATAGTCGGGAAAGAATGAAAAGACAATGGGCTAAAAAGATGAGTGAACTTGAGGAAAGCATAAGAGAAACCAAAGCTAGGATAACTGAAATCACCTCTCAAATCCCCTCTCACAATACCCCGCCGCCACCCCTACCATCTCCATCTGACCCACCACCTTCCCCACCACGTCATACGATTCCACCACCTCCTAGGGTAGGATCAGTGTTAGCTGATCCCACTCCTGAAGACATAGACATGATGCTCAAAGCATATCAGGCCAGAATACAAGAAGGGCCAAATGTCACGGATCATGCCAAGTGCTATCCTAGAGCTGACCTAGAGATAGAAAGAACCAAACTGTGCGCGAAAATGGTCGCATTGGCTCAAACTATGTTTGAAGCCAGTCGCCTTTTCAATTACTCGGGCTCAGCCAAGACGCAATTACACTTGGATGGATTCCTAGAAAAGTTAGAAAGGATAATTGCAAGATCTGACAAGGAAGAAAAAAATCAGGAGAAAGAAAAAGCAAGCAAAAACCTGAGATATTCCCCATCGGAAGTTTATGCAGCCAATTCCACTAAACCAGACAACTTCCCCTCCTTAGAAAGAATAGAAAGGCTAATTGCACAATCAGAAAAGGAACCTGTCCCTCAAAGAAAGGAAAGGGCGAGAGAACAGATAAGCAGGCCTCCTCAAGAAGCTTATCTTCCCCCCCAAAGGTCACAGGAGCCTCCCTCGAAAGCATATGTACCTCCACAAGTAACCCACATTCCTTCCCAGAGAGCGTATGAGCCTGTTCGGAAAAGTAATAGCATAAGTAACCCTCCCCAAGAAGCTTGTGCTTCAGCTATCTATGACAACGAGGAAAGAGCCAACGATAGAATAAGCCCTCCTTCCCAGGTAGCTTATGCGCCTAATTCTACGGAGCCAGACACTTCTTCTTCTATGAATCGGTTTGCACCAGACTTCCTACGAGAGATTCAAGAAGACAAATGGGATAACGAAAGTGAGGTTGCCCCTCCTTTTGAACTTGTGGACGATGCACATGACCAATTCCCACAAGACATCCCATCAATTTACGGGGAACATGAGAGTGCTCAATCTCATGAGAGATTGGACTTTGAGTCTAATTCCATACAGGAGCTACCCCACTTCATAGGCCCATGGGAAGCAAAGTCCACATGTATGAGAGCACCCACAGTCATGGTAAGGAACGACGACTCAGTCATACCGAGGAACACGGAGGTAGTAACGAACACCAAGGTGCAACGCGATCTCACTTTGGAAGAGCTGCCTGAGGATAGACCAAACGCGCGGAAATATGTAGCTAGTCAAGTAACTGAAACTGCAAAACCTCGTTCCCGGGTAGGATCCCATAGGACAGTACCGGAAATTCCCTTGGATAAGATAGGAGATATGTGTGAAGGTGAAGAAGGGAACACCTACCTTCCCATCACCTACCAGGACTACACCACGAAGGCAATTTTGGACTCAGGTGCAGGAGTTGCAATTGCCACTACCTCCTTATGGAAGCGTTGGGGCAAGCCGGCACTCAGGCCGACGAGAATGAAATTGCAAATGGCCGATGGTCACATAGAGAGACCCCTAGGATTGCTAGAAGGAATAACTCTCACCACTTGTGGTGTCGAGTTTGAACATACCTTTGCCATATGTGACTTCAGCAAAAATCATGCCTATGAGATGATTTTGGGAAGACCATTCATGCGACAGTTGCAAGTGGTACAGGATTGGGGAACCAATTCTTTGTACCTGCAGCACTTAGGTGTTACAACCAAAGTCAATCTCAAGGATTATTCTCATAGAGATGTCCCTCCTATCCAATGGAATCCCATCCATAGAGCCAAAGATGACACAGAATCTGTGCATTCCATAGGATCAGGATCCTCCTGGATGCACGAAGACACTCACTTATGGATGTGCAAAGTAGCAGTGGAGGAAGAAAAGAGAGAAAAGGCCAGAGAAATAGGTGCAAACGAAACCCATAGACCCATTCAAGACCCAGCCTATGCACCTGTAGTTTTTCCAGACGAGGAATTTGAACCCCATGGCTGGGCAGAAATTTTAGCAACAATGGACGTAGCCATCAATGAAGAACAATGGACACCTCACTGTGATGAGGATGGCTATGATATTTCAGTCTTCTCCATAGAGCCAATCATGGGAGAGGCAGTTCTAGAAGAATGCGAACCTAGCCCTGATGCATTTGAGGATGCAAGTGACTCCGATCTAGAGTCAATCATTATGGACCCACCATTTGCATCAGATGAAGAATATCTCCAAGAAGTGGAAATTCAACCTCAGAAGCATGGAGAAGTTACAAATGATGTAAGATTAGCAACGCATATGACCCCTAAGGAAGAAGGAAAGAAACGAAAGAAGAGAGAAGCCTTACCAGAAGAGGAAGAATCTTTGTTTGAGGTCCCAGAAAATTTTAAGAAGTACGAGATAGATGACAGGAGAGTCATGATAAGAATGCCTAAACGAGAGGCACAATCAGGAGAGGCCTATGATAACAAAGAAACCACCAAGAAAATAGTAGTGGCCATAGAAGAAGGAGAGGAGAGATGCACGTATATAGGCCATGACCTGACAGAAGAAGAAGAGCATGAATTGATTGCCTTGCTAAGAGAATACATGTATTCGCTTGGAGTTACAAGGATTTGAAAGGTGTTGACCCGGACATATGCTCACACACCATCCCCATGACCTCAGATGCTAAACCCTCTAAGCAAAAGCCTTATACATATAACGATAATTACGCTGCTAAGATCAAGGAAGAGATAGATAGACTGGTCGAAGCTGGATTTATCTATGAAATTGAGCACACTGAATGGGTATCCCCCATCATAGTGGTGCCCAAGAAGAATGGCAAGCTGCGTGTGTGCATTAACTTGAAAAAGGTTAATGCCGCCACGATTCGAGATAACTATCCGCTTCCCATCACAGAACATCTCTTAGAAAGAGTGGCAGGCAAGGAAGTGTACAGCTTCCTTGATGGATTTCCGGGCTACAATCAAGTAGCCATAGCTCCAGAGGATCAGCATAAGACAGCCTTTGCCACAGAATGGGGCATTTTTGCTTTTAGAGTAATGCCATTTGGGCTTACCAATGCACCAGCCACCTTCCAGAGGTTGATGTGCCATGTGTTTAAGGAGTTCCCGAGGAAGAGTTTAGAAGTCTATGTTGATGATCTTTGTGCTCATTCCGATGTTAGACAAACTCATATTCCTGAACTCAGACACATCTTTGACAAATGTAGAGAATATCAAGTCTGCCTGAACCCAGAAAAGTGCGTTTTTATGGTCAGGCAAGGTAAGATTCTAGGACACATAGTGTCAAAGAATGGCATATCTACTGACGAAGAGAAAGTGAGAGCCATAGCAGAGCTACCTAGGCCAAAGAATGTCAAGGAAGTACAAGCTTTCATGGGGCACTGTGGTTATTATCGACGATTTATACACATGTATGCTGTCATTGCAAAGCCCATGTACGGACTTCTGACAAACTTTGAGTGGACGGATGAATGTGAGAATTCCTTCCAGGAGCTTAAACGAAGATTGTGTTCAGCACCAATCTTGACCACACCAGATTGGAATAAGCCATTCCATGTTCATGTTGATGCATCCAATTATGCTATTGGATGTGTGCTTACACAACCTACTGGTGAAGGTAATATGGATCTTCCAATTGCCTATGCCAGTAGACAATTGAATGCAGCTGAACGAAATTATACCACTACGGAGCGCGAAGGATTAGGCATGGTATATGCAGTTAAGAAATTTAGACACTATTTGCTTGCAAATAAGTTTAAATTTTTTACTGATCATCAGGCATTATTATATCTCGTAAACAAGCCATGCAATACAGGAAGATTAGTGAGATGGTTTCTCTTGCTAATGGAATATGACTTTGAGGTTGTGGTAAGAAAAGGTAGGACTCACTTGAGAGCAGATCATCTCTCTAGACTCACATCGGGAGAAGCCCCACAAGGAGTGTCAGATGACCTTCCTGATGCTTACTTGTTTAATTTGGAAGTGGTGCCACAGTGGGCTAAGCCATTGGTACCAGTTTTGACATACGGGCCTAACCATCCAGTGGTAAACACACGGAATAGAGAGGTTGTAAAAGCCCAAAAGTACCACATCATGGCAGGAAGTATGTACAAGCACACAGATCAAGGGATCTTGGCTTGTTGTGTAGAAGAGGATGAGTACGCTAAGTGGTTGCAACTAGCACATGTAGGTGCACTAGAGCAACACCATTCAAAGCAACGAACTTTACAGACTCTAAAGAGATTCGGAGTGCATTGGCCAACTATGGAAGCGGATGTCCAAAAGTTGTGCAAGGAATGCCCAACCTGTTGCACTAAACCACCTGTGGAACATGCCACTCTCTATCAAGTATCCATTGTGCCAGATTGGAGTGAACCTCTAGTATCATTCTTGAGGACAAACACATTCCCTCCAGACATGACTCTAGCTAGGAAAAGGAGTTTAGAACAAGAAGCTCAGGATTACTCACTCATAGGTGATAATCTATATAAGCGCGGCAAAGATGGTTACCTGAGGTTATGTGTCCATGAAAGTGAATATCTCAAAATCTTGGAGACTGCTCACCAAGGTGTAGCAGGAGGACACTTTGGACCAGATCGGGTGATCAAGGCAATATTGTTTGCGGGCTTCTGGTGGCCTACCCTTCACATGGATGCACATACCTATGTGAAACAGTGTGATGTCTGTCAGAGGACTCAGTATCCCATACGCAAAGATGAGATGCCGCTGAAACCTATGATGGGTGGACGTGCATTCTCTAAGTGGGGAATAGACTTCGTAGGTCCTATTAATCCCCCAGCTAAGGGTTCTCATGCGGAATACATCATTGTTGCAACAGACTATCTAACCAAGTGGGTAGAGGCAAAGGCTACGACCAAGAACGATGCTCAAACAACTGCCAAATTCTTGTTTGAGAATGTGTTCACAAGATATGGGCTACCCATAGAACTAGTAAGTGATAGAGGCACTCATTTCTTAAATGAAGTGATTGAAAATCTACTCCAAGAATTCTTGGTAACACACAAGAAGTCTGCCCCCTATCACCCTCAAGCTAATGGACAAGCTGAGAGCACTAATAAGATTTTATGCAATGTACTGACGAAATTAGTGAACACTAAACGCTCTGACTGGGACAAACAGCTACACCATGCTGTTTGGGCATACCGAGTTGCCTACAAAACGGTACTCCAAGCCACCCCCTTTCAGATGGTATTCGGTCAAAACGCTGTGCTACCCTTGGACTTCCTGATTCCTACATTGAGAGTAGCACAAGAGTATGAATGGACAGGTCATGAACTCTCTTCTAGGATCTTTGATCTTGAACGATTAGGAGAAACAAGACTGAGAGCCGCTGCAGGAATATATGCTGCCAAGAAGAGACAGAAGGCATACTTCGATGCCCATGTGAAGGATAAAGGCTTGAAAGCGGGAGATCTAGTCTTAGTCTATACACTGAAACAACACGCGAGGAAGCTAGAAAAAAGAGGCTACGGACCTATGATCATCAATAGGATCTCCACAAGTGGAGCAGTACAATTGGCCACATTAGAGGGTCATGTTCTCCCTAACTATATTAGCGGATGCAGAGTCAAGTTGTATCAGGAACCCCTCACGGAGGAAATGCTGAGCCGACTCAACACTGCTAAGAAACGCAAAGAGGGAGAAAAGAGAATTAGAGAAGAAGCTCAAGCAGAGGCTTTAGAACGCATCAGAAGGATGAAATTACGAAGGCAAGGTAGAGATCAGCCAGGAGCGAATGACTATGCAGACCAAGGATTTCCCATAGCCATGTGTGAAGTTGCAGGAACAAGCTCGAATAGAATAATTGATAGACGTCCTTTCATAACCATAGACATAGGACAAGGAAAGAGTACAAGGACCGTAAGAGCCTTGATTGACTCAGGAGCTGCCACTAGCGCTGTTAAGTTGTCTTACTGTCAAGAGTTAGAGTTAAATGTCCATCCTGTGGAAGCATACCTCATAGGATTGGGAGGCGTGGAAACCCCTTGCATGGGCGAGGTGGAACTTCCCCTCTACATTCACGAGGAGGCAATGAGCGTTAAAGTACTAGTGTGTCAAGATGAGGACCTCACTGAACCTCTCGTCTTGGGTCAAGATTGGATTTATGACCAAGCAGTCAATTTAAACCTAAAAAGTGCACTTCTCCAGGTTTGGATCAATCATAGTCGAGTTACAGTAGAATTAGACAATGGAGCACTCAAGGAACTAGGAAAGGCACAGACTCCTGGTCCTTCCAGGGGTACACATGAAGATGACCATGCTGTTCTTGTCCAAAACTATGTGTTGCAGAGGAATGATATTCGCAAAAAAGGAGTCAGGAATGCAACGGAACTCCCTTCTTTTCCAAAGGCTAGAAGGAGGCATCAACCCAAGGTGGATCAAAGGCAGAAGAAGCAGGGTACTACCTATGTCCGAGATCAAAAGTGCCTGCGCAGCAGAATGGCCCAGAAAATAAACCAGGTATGGGTGCGGAAAGGCGAACGACCGGTTGCACCACCGTCAACTACAGGGGCAAAGCCTCTTATTAGTGACCAACAACACAACGCTAATAAGAAGTCTTTCAGAAATTCTTCTGCTAAAGTAAAATCTATTTGGGTGCCCAAGAAGTCGATGAAGGCAAGCCCACAATCAAGACAAATTTGGGTGCCTAAGGCTTGCTTGATGGCACAAGTAGCTACGCTGAGGCCACAACCTAAACAGCATAACGCAGCGATGCATACTGCCAGAGTTCACTCGTTCTCGACACTCATGTACACACCAAAACCCAAGAGCGTACATGTAATCAATCGTAAATGGGTCCCAAAAAGGCCTCGTTTTCAAACCATGACACCGAGAAGGCTCTGTAGAGACTCTCCGAAACCGAAGGCAAAGCCTACTCATTGCATTTGGCAGCCTAGGGCCTGTAATAAACCCCCAGAACCCAATTTGTAAATTCATACCCACTTACTAACTGCAGTAGTCTCCTAGGACAACACAAGCACTAACTACACACACTGTATTCATGCACTTACTAACCACTAACTCACCATCCACCTCATGTTAATGTTGTAACGGGGACAACAACGGATTTATTCTGTCCATTACGATGTTAACACTTGGTTCTATATTCTCACAGAACCAACCAGCGAACAGGGCCATGGCAGAAGCAGGTACCAGTTCTCAAGCCTGATCTGGTGCCCAGATTGTGGACATAGAAACACTTCTCCTTGAGCCACGTCTCACCGCAAGACCGCAAGAGCTTCAAGCCGTGCATGTGCTCCCCATTCAGGATCCTCCTCAAGGGCACACTTCTCAAGTAGGTAAGCATGCGCATTGGTTCAGTGATGTTGCTGGACCACTGGGCGATGGAACCTATTTCTGGGAAGCAGAATTGGAATTCAATGGCAAATGGGGTCGATACCACTTTTTCGCACGCGAGTTTGAAAGCTACCAAAATGCCGAAGTCATGAGATCAGTTTGGATCAAAGCGGGTGTGGAAAGTTATTTCAGGACTCACTTACCAAAGCCGGATTTTTTACGATGTTCTTATCTGATCAGTACCATCACGCCAAGCAGAGCCAAGGGCGGCGACAGCACCTTTGTGTTGCCATCACTGCTGCCGGGTAATGAGCTTAAAAGATTCAAGTTGACCCTCAATCTGGTAAGAGAAGCATTGGGCATGTATGGCATGCACATCCCAGCAGAAAAGGAAACCATGGTTCCAGGTCGAATGAAGCACAAAGATCTTAATAAGTTGAAGGACATGGTAGCGATGACACCTACCATTGCGCTTCACCTGCGAACCATCATGCAACACTTTGCTTTCCCCGCCCAGGAACGATTCACAATGCCCCCGAAAAAAATATGGTTCAGTTTATATCTAGCAGAAACAGAAAGCCTTCCCATCAATGTGCCCCACTGGATCATCGATCAGATCCACCTAGCGCATCAAAGGTGGAACAAGAAACAGAAGAATGTGCTCCACGGGTGTTGTGCTCTGACCAGAATAATCTATAGATGCTTGGCTTATGATGTGCCTGTTCAGCGGGCACTCGTATGGTCCCGAGTCCAAGAATTCCAGAGAAGATTATCAGCAGCAGGTCCCCCATCAAAGAAGATGAGGGGGGGAGTCCAACTACCCTGTGCCCAACCAAGGGGAGCTACCGCTACACCAGAAATCACCCCTCCCCAGACACGACGAGTTAGGCCATTCACAATCCGGCTACCAAGACCAAGCACAGAGGGGCCTAATCTGGTGTTTCCACCCATTCCATCCGATTTGGAATTTCCGCAGGGATTTACTCTTGAGGATCTCACGGATGAAGAAATTGCCAGATTAATCTATGACTCTAACCTCGAAGCTGAAGTAGCGCGAGCTCAGGAACCACAACCCCAAACAACATCGGCCCCCACCCAACCACAAGTTGTAGAAGTCGATGTAGATGAACAAGAAGCAGGAGGAGACGAAGGAGAAGCCGACGAAGAACAACATCAAGAATATGACGAACTCTCCGAGTTAGCAAGTGCCCCAGCATATTCAGCACAAATCAAGAGACTATATCGAACCATGCGACTGGTCTAGGAACAGCATCAGATGTCTCTAGAATAGGGCAAAAGACTCATGAACGACTTGCTAGCTGAGGAAGGTGTGGACGAGTTGTTCATTGAGTCCATGAACCTTCATGCCGACGCTGTAGGACTGGACGAGGCCATTCATGAGGCAATGGCCTACATCCACAGGTTTGAAAACAGAGTTCCCGTTCGTCCCAGGAGGTCCGGGAAGCAAATTCACATCAATACATCAGCACCAGGCGAGGCAGCGCAAGCAGAAGAATATCAGGAAGCACCGTTGTCACCACCATCCCCACCTCACACTACACAATTCACTCCACCACAGGACACTAACACTACCACATCCACTACCACTACCATTGTCATGGGCATCCCACTCTCTCCGGGAATCCAATACGGGGGAGTCACCATGCCCACCTTCACCACCCTGTTCACCGATGTCACATCCACTCCACCCACGATTCCCATCTACACCGTCACTCAAACAGTTGACACGATGGAAACATCACCTGCCACAGCACCACTCCCTCCCCCCATGCCACCTTCACCACCCATACCCCCTCCCCCCACATCTCCACGTACATCCACATCATTCACCTCTCCCATTCCCGCCCCCATTCCCCCTGCATCTTCACCCCTCCCAGCATTATTTAATGTAAATAACATATTTTTAGCATTAAACCAATGTGTATACCAGCTTTAGCATGAGTACAAAGCTCTGGACAACCGGTATCAGCAACAGGAAACGCACCATCAAAACTTACAAAGACAATTTCACATTCTACAAACAGACAATGCAGAACTGAATCAACGCTACACGACGCCTGAGCAGGCTCACCAAACATTATTGGCGGCACCCCAACCATCGACAGAATCAGGTGCCAAACAACTAGAAGCTTTGCTCGAGGTATACCAAGCCGATAATCTCAAAGTCCGGCGTAACCTGGCCCTTCTCAGAAAACACATGGCGGCCGCCCTTGAGGAAAACAAGAGACTGCAGCAGCAAAATGAAGCAAATCTAGAAGCAGCAATGGAAGGCTCTCCACACGAAATTGATCCAGAGCAGTTTAAAGCTGTGCCCTCAGAGACAATGAAGACCATCTTGGACAGCTATGCAGATCTATTAGAAGCTCATGATGACTTGGAAAGGGAACGTGATGCGCTGCGCAATCAACTCCAAGAGCAACAGACAGCACCCAAAGTCACAGAAAGGACCACGACTTCAGAGGAAGTCAAGGCATTGAAAGAGCAGGTGGCCGAATTACAGGCAAGATTACTCACACATGAAAGGCAACCCTCTCCAGTTGTCGAACCAGAACCCGAGGATTTGGTACCCATCGAGGTAGATGAGACGTATGAGGAACCTTACGTTCCTATGCCAATGCCAGGTGGTGAGCAAACCGCAGAAGGAATGGATACGTTAGAAATTGAGGTACCTGAGTGGCTCCAAACACTAGAGAAAACGGCATCAACTCATGAAGATCGAGTGGCAGTTCAAATCCAATCTATGGCAAAGATAGAGGACACTATTATTAAATCAGAATACTTCCGCAGCATGTCCCACCATAGATGGATAGGAACCAATGATGATCAATACGTGCCATATTGTATACTCCTGGCGGACTACAATGCAGAAATCCAACACAGATGTGGCAAACCTCCAACGTTTGCTACACAATTTGGGCCAGATGACATCCCAGAGAGCGCTAAAAAAGGATCCATTCATCAACCCACTTGGAGGATCCGACTCCTCGAAACCTACCCGGAGATGGTTCGCACCTGGACGAATATGCCTCTTTTTATTAAATATAACCCTTGTTATGTTCCTGTACTCCGCAGACGCACATGGCCAGAGTTTACCATTGCAGTCAAGAATATCAAGGGATGCGCCAAATGGTTAAACTATGTCTATCTAGCACCCCCTCAAGGGCCCCCCACCGTCAATTACATGATTTCCACTATACGACACTGGAGCATCCGATTAAAGAATACCCCTGATGTAATGGCCCAGATGTGCATGAAAATTTTTGAGTTAATGCTTATTACATTCAGGACATTCAAGAATATCAAGGACCCACACTTCTCAGGCGTCGGATTCCTTACAGGAAACCAAGATTTAGTTTATGACATGAGCACCACTCCTTCCATAGAGGTGATATACGCTTGGCACGCCAGAATAAAATACCTCCCAGCCTGCTTTAAACAAACATTCGAAGAGATGTTCATAACAGGGTTCTGGGAATACCACTCAGAAATATTTGTACCCAGACCCTCACATCTCCTCCATTTATTTGCTGTGGAGCGAACCATTCACTCAGAGCAGTTACGGGTGCCACATCCAGATGTCCCAGGGCCAGTCAATTGGGATGCATTGCTGACAGATCTAGCAAGGGGACTCAGGTTAGAAGAACACCACCTCGCCGCCGACGTTGTACAATACTATGTCCAAAAAGCAGCTAGACAAGGGTCTGTCAGGGGCGACAGACGCGAGAGTGGGGGGGGTGTTGGCAGTAGCCTTGGTACACCAGGACGTACAAGACATGAAAGTCAAAGAAGGGAGTCAGAGCGAAGGGACAGCACAAGCAAACAGGGCAGTCAAAGAAGATCTGGCAAGTAGGCCAATATTTTTTCAAGACATTAATGCAAATCAAAGAGATGGACCTGCAGGGAGGAAGAGCAAGTAGGGAGCTCGAAGATATGTATGGCAGATCACTAGAAGAAATCCCTACAACAACAGTGATTTTTATCACTAACAATCATTGTAAATATCATTTCACCTTTTTGTAGCTCCATTTTGTGCAAGCCAAGGAGTCCTTGAGCTTGAGGAGCCTTAGAAGTAGTCGCGTACCAATTTTCCTATTTTTTAGATCTCGTTTGAGCCCCCAAATAAGCCCTGGAACCTAATTTTTAACTAGGCCGGACACTAGGTCTGGACAGGACCAAAAGCTAGTCAAAAACTATAAAAAGGGCTAGAGAGCTCATTTTTGGGGTTAGATTGTAATTGAAACGAACTTGTAAGAGCATTTTGAAAGTAATCTAAAAGCTCCATTGATTCTCACTCTTTGTCTTGCCGTGTGTGCGCGTGTGTGTGTATGTGTGTGCATGCTAGTGTGCTTCTCACTCACGCACTTGTGTCGCCACTTGCTCGAGGTCTTCATACCATCCTCACGTCTTCCCGGATTGACATTAAAGGAGGTGCTACTCATCATTGAGCTACTGATGGCCAATGGCTTGAACACGATGGAGAATGGGGTGGATGAAAGGAGAGTCTTTCTTGGCCCTTCTTTCTTGCTTCCATGCAAGGTGGTGTGGGTCTTGGCTCCCAAGGGCATACTACAACAGTGTCATACGAATCTGATGGTAACCCAATTTAAGATCAATTCCTCGTAACTTATCTAAGAGATCATCTATTCGAGGAATAGGGTATCTATTCTTGATGGTAATGTTGTTAAGGGCTCTATAATCAATGCACATTTGATAAGTTTTATTCTTCTTCTCTACTACGAGAACTGGTGCTCCAAATGGGGAAGAACTAGGCCTTATAAGTCCTTTCTGTAGTAAGTCTTTTACTTGGTTTTCTATTTCCTTTTGGTGTAGTGGGCCATGTCTATAAGGTGCTTTATGAGGAGGAGAACTACTAGGGACTAGTTCTATGCTATGGTCAAAGGATCCTCGAGATGGTGGTAGTTCAGAAGGATACTCATACATAAAACAATCCTTATAAGTACTCATGAAAGGTTTATACGCATCAGGAAGTGTATGAGTATAATCATTGATGACATTGACAAAAACAATGCATGAATTGAATCCTTTCCTAAATGCATGTTTTTCTTGAGTATGACTAATTAGTGGAAACGGCTGAAAATCATGTCGTGGAGACAAAGTAATGATTTGACCTTTAAATTCAAAGTTAAAGGTATGTTTATGGTAGTCAATACATGGGTTATAATGGTGACGAAAAGGCATACCTAGTATAACATCATAAGATTGCAAAGGTGCAATTAAAAATGTGTGTGAATCAGCATATGGGCCTATGCTAATCATAACATCTTGCACTTCTCGTGTTACATTATAATGACTACCCTGAAATGCAGCTTTCACTTTATATAAGGAAGGAAAAGTTTGTAATTTAAGTTCCTCTACTAATAAATGTGAAATGAAGTCATGTGAACTACCATCGTCATGTAGAACTTTAACTACTTTATTATTTATTGTACCCTACATGCAAAGTAGAGAGTGAAGAGATATATCATTACCCAAGGTACTTAAGTCCTTCGCCAATGATTCCTCTGTCCAAACATGAGGAATTTCTTCATTATGGACCTCCATGTTATGCAATTGAGTTGTAGCCGGTTTCATGTGAAGAGGTCGCAATCTACATCTTATTTTTATATGTCCAGGTTTACCACATTTCCAACAAGTGATTCGTGGTCGCTTCTGTTGGGCATCCACCATTGAAGTTTGAAGGGTAGGTGGTTTGGTTGGTTGGAGAGATGAAGCAACAGGTGGAGTTGAGTAATTGGATTGTGGAGGACGAGGAAAACTAGGGTAAGATGGGGTATTAAAAGTACGCTTTAGAGGAAGATTTGGTTTAACAAAAAATGGCCATTGACGTGGTTGTTGTAATCGAAGTGACTTGGTTATGGACTGTAATTCTTTTTCTGCATCATAGGCGAAAGATATAGCCTCATTGAGGGTTGCAGGTCGTAGGGTATGAAGCTTAGCTTGGATTCCCACCTCGAAACCATCTTCATATTTCTGCTGCAAGATATCCTCCGATACTTCTTCAAGCATTTGATCAAGTAGTAAATTTTGCCAGAACCGCTTAGTGTAGGTAGTAACTGTATCACCCTCCTTCCATATAAGGGTCGTCCATGCATGTCGAACATGCAAATGGTATTGAGGAGGAAGAAAAGAATCCTTCACTTTTTCTTGGAAATCCTTCCAAGTTGTTGGACGCTCTGTACTATGCCACAGGACATTCCACTAGAGTTGAGCTTTACCTACTAAGTAGTTAGTGGCAAATTTAAATTTTTCACTTTTAGCATACATCTCGTCAGTATAAAAATCATCAAACTGCGACAACCAAGACAGGACTAAAGGCCCATCCTTTCGGCCATCAAATCGTAGAAACTGGTATTTTCTAGTACCAATCTTCGAATGAGTAACATCAGATTGGGCAGAAACAATAGATTTTACTACTGTTGTAAGGTTGTCTTCCTCAGCTTGTATCTTTTGGAGCACTTCATCACATTTTCGGATCTTGTTCAGAGCTCCTCGAAGCTCATGCCTCAAAATCTCTAGTTGTTGTTCAATTGTTGCCTCAGGTAGAGGTGAATTACTGTAATCCTCCATGGTGCTCTTGGACCCTTAAGCTAGTGCTTTCCTCTCGAGATGTACCCTCAGGACATGTACCTTAGCAGAGTGTACCCTGTCTGGATGTACCCTAATGTACCCTGACAAGATGTACCCTGTCTGGATGTACCCTAGTGTACTCTAAGAAGTGTACCCTCAAAAGTGTACCCTCAAAAGATGTACCCTGAGACGCGCCACGTCGTCGGCACCGTGCCGCCTTGAAAAGTGAGAAAAACTGCAAGTTATGTTAAATTTATGAGGAAAGAACTTGAGTGACAACTCCAAGAGAGAGTGAAGTGGTAAAGCACTTCCCTTGAAAGTAGGAGTTTGTGGGTTCAAATCCTCCCACCTTAGGGAATCTAAACCACTCTATTGCCACTCAAAATTAAAATTGCCTCACGCGTAGGCAATGGCTGCCAACGGTCGCCAAGGGAGCCTTGGGTGCCAATGTTGCCTAAGTTATTGCCTAAGTTATTGCCTACGTTCTTTGCCTTAGTTGACGTAGTATTGGGTGCAATCTCCCCCCATGCACTCTCTTTTGATAGTCCACAGAGTGCATGTGTGGTTTTTTCAAGATTTTCAACGGTCATACGGACGTTGCGGCGTGGTCGTCGTTATGGAAAACATCGGTATGCACCTGATATGTTGTAGTGATTTAGGTAGTACATATTGTTTTCCATCTTACAGATTGGTACAAATTAAGTGAAATCCTTAAATATGAAAATAGGAAGACGTATGAAGCTGGCCAAGGAAAGGGTACATTGAAAGCCTTGCATTTATTTTTCTGATAGGTGCTCTTCTAGGGGTTTCCATTTGATTTAAATGAAACAAAGTGATGCAATTATAGGTATGGAATGGTTAGTTCAAAATTCAGAAACAATTGATTGTAAACAAAGAGCAGCCACTTTAAGGCTAGATGGTGAATATATGCATATCCTAAGTGATGCACATAATCCTAATCCTATTCTCATCTCTCCCATGCAGATAAGTAGATGTATACATGATGGATGCAAAACATTTGTATTGTATGTGAATAATTTGCATGGGGAAAACAATAGGGAAAAACTTCTGAGTTATATAGAAAATCATTTTAAAGAATATGAAGATGGATTTCCACACGAACTATTTGGCATTCCCCCACCTCGATAAATTGACAATGCCATCCACTTGTAGCTATGGAGTGAACTATATTCTAGAGCACCCTATAGATTTAGCATAGATGAGTTAACGGAGTTTAAGATTCAATTTATGATATTTTGAAGAATTAATAAGATAGACTGTTTCCGCTTGGTGAGCACTAGTTGTATTTTAAAATAAGAAACACAGATCTTATAGGTTATGCATTGACTTTAGGAGGTTTGATTAAGAGGCTGATTAAAAATAGCTACCCACTCCCTCCCATAGATTACTTATTATGTCAAATAAGTCGAGCGAGTGTATTCACTAAGGTTGACTTAAGATTAGGATACAATCACATTAGGATCAACCCCAATGACATATCAAAGGTAGCTTTTCAAAAATGTTTTGGCCATTATGATTTTACAGATTTACATTTTGGATTAACAAAAGCTCCTACAACATTTGTGTGCTTGATGAACAATATTTTCATGATTATCTACAGGAATTCATCTTAGTTTTTCTTGATTATATATTTCTATAATGTAAGGATGATTGTGAGCACGATGTACATCTCAACTTTGGAAACTCTTAGAGAACACAAATTGTATGGAAAGAGGAGTAAGAGTTTCTTTGCTAAGGAAAAAATGGTATGTTTCCCATAACCAAGGCTTCTAGATGGCATATAATCTCTAGATTCTTCTTGTGCATCTTGTTCATCTGCACACATAATTCATCAAGTTTTCCAAACGTTTTTGACTATGCCGATATCTTCGCTGCAAAAAATGATTGCTTATCCCACTTTGGTTCAAGTCAACAATGAGATCTGTTAACACATGCTTTCCATTCCAAAAATGAAAAGACTTTTGTATTCTCCTTTAAAAAATAGTAGCTTCCTCCTCCAAACCTACAGGCTCTTATGCCATACGTTTCCATAAGAGTCTCCTTTTCCCATGGTGACTATCTTCAAAGCATCACCTATCTTTCCTCCTCTAGATGATTTAGGGATCATTGTTTTTCATCATACAATCTTGGGTTCCACTTGAATTCATATATTCTTCAACTCTTTTTTTTTTCAAAATTTCTCTAAGTGCAAAAATCTAGCAAGTGGTTAATTTCATGTCAACTTGACTTTATTTTTAAATGCTAAGGGAAAAGAATAATAGTTCAAATGCGATACCAAATAATAAAAGATATTTAACCCTCTCTCAATTCTTGCTCCTTTACAAATCAATAAGAACCTTAAGACTATGATGAATGTTATTCATTATTCAAATATGCTTCTGAAACAAGTACTACTTGAAAAGATATACAAAATATATTTATCCTTTTCATCACTTTGGATGATAATCATGAAGATAAAAATCTTCAGGACACCGTAAGTAACTCAAATTTGTTTGGAAATGACATTATTGCATGAATTGATATTTTGAACATCCACCAGATGTACAATATGTATTAATACACATGTGGATAACTATGGATATTTATCTTTGTGGGTGTATGTGTGTATGTGTATGTGTATATGCATGTGTGTATGTGTAAATTTTGGTATGTGTGGTTGGTAATCTACCTTCTTTCCTTCTAAGATTTTTTGGATCTTTTCTAGCTTCAGCTTTGCTTCTTTGGCTCTAAGCAAGAGCTCTTCTTGAATGCCTATCATAAACCATGCTTCATACAAAATTATAAATCAAATGAGATCACCTCGATTGCACATATCTTCATTGCTTCACTCTCTTTCTTGTTTTCGTGTGTTTGCAAATCCCTCTCTTTGTATGACTTCATAGCTTCATGTCTTTTAAGCTTTTCTGCTTTGCTTTGATCCTCCTTTGTATTTGGATCATCTTCAACTTTGTTTATGGCTACAATTTTCTTTCCCTTTGATGCCATGATGGTTTTCATGCTTTCTTCTCACTTGTCTTCATGACTTCATTTTATGTATGATGGCTTCTCCTTGACTTCTAAGCACTCCTTCCGTAGTGGTGGTGGCTCTTAGTCCTTTGAAGTTACCTTTTATGGCTGCTCCTACTCTTTCTTTGGGAGCCTACTTACTTCAAACCCTTAAAATTGTCTTGGCCAAACTATCTCCTCTTTGGACTCTTCTTGGATCTTCCAATCCTTGCAAGCTAACTCCCCCTTGCTTCATAATATTTTCTTCATTCTTCATAGCTGATGTAATACCTACAAAATAAGAAATGGGCTGATCATGCATGAACTCTTTCATGAGTTCCTCTTCGGCTGAAGAATTGATCCCGTCCATCTTTCCAAGATTTGTTCGTTCCCTACAAGAGGAAAAAAATTCCAGAATACTTCAGAGCTCATTGACATGCTCTCTACATGCTTCCTTAAGGTGATAGAATACCACTGACTTGAGAAGCTCCTTTCGATTTTTCAAACCATTTTCCTTACAAGATTTAATGTGAATGGCTCAAAAGCTCCCTAGAGCTTAGCTCATTATGAATGTGGTCTTCACACGACCCCATCATGAGCAATAATGCTTCTTAAACATAAAAAGACCTGCAATTCCTTTTGAGAGGATCTTACTTGCCTTTACATAGGCTTCCCACTCTTTTTGGTTGTCTTACCAGCTTCAAACTTTAAATAGACCTTCATTTGTTCTTTGGTGCTTCTTGCACCTTACAAGGCTCCATTCCTTGTGGGGTGGTCTTACTTGTCTTTACATAGGTATGCCATTCCTCTTGGGATGGTCTTACTTTCCTTTAGATACACTTTTCAATTCTGCTTGGAATGGTTTAACCTGCCTTTACATAGGCTTTCCACTCTCTTTGGTAATCTTACTTGCTTAAACCTTTCATTAGACCACTTGGTCTATGCTTGAATATTCTCCACTTTGATCTCTCGTTCTTCCTCTTTCTCTCTCTCTTATCTCACTTTGACTTTCTATTTTTGACACGCACACGCATCAACACTCTCAATTTCACTTTCTTTCTCAATCTCTCACAAACACAAATGAAATCACACATAACATATACATCATAATACACAAAATATTACATTTGAGAGATGTCAAATCCTGGAAGAGCTAGAGGCTCCTTGCTCAAGGGATAGCCAAGGCAAAAATCTAGAGAGTCTAAATGAGTGCCTACTCATGATGGTCAGATGAGTAAACAAATGTTAGAGAATACTCTAGATGATAACTTGGGGATGACTATAAAAAAAGGAATCCTAAAATTCCAAACTATTTGTGAGTTGCAACGCCCAGAAAAGTGTCTCGTTTTGCTACATTCAAAGAAAAAGTGCCAAAGCCCACTCTTCTCGTCTTTACTAGCGAAACATCATCAGAGGCGGATCTCCCTGTCTATATCTGCACATGCACACTCCTAGAATCTCCCTTTTGTTGAGGCGGCCTTCGTCTTTTTCTCTCTGACGTGGAGAAACACCAAACCTCTCTCTCTCTCTCTCTCTCTCTCTCTCTCTCTCTCTCTCCTTTTCATTTTCTTTCACGGCAAACCATTCCCTCCTCGCTCAAGAGACCCCTGTCAAATTGCACCCATCATCCTCCTCCTCCTTTGCGTCAACCCGTTTTTAACTAAAAATGACGAAGAGAAGAAAAAGAAAGGAACTTCTTGTGACCATGCGATTCGGTGTTTTTCTCTTTGTCCAACCAAACACCGACGCCTTTAAACTTTCCTTTTGTCTTCCATGTTCATTTACACATTGAACGGTAACGTCGAAATGCTTTTCTAAACTTCTGAATGAAAAGTTTGCAACTTGTGCGTCAACTCACCTTGGATTCTTGTGCACTTCTGTCACAACTCGGACAATGAATGAAATACTTTGTCGTGAAGGATGCACGACCTATACAAATATCCTTGCGATTTTGTTTTTTGAAGTATGTAAAGTTATTTTGTTTTCTTATGAATATTGACTTGTAATCTTTCCGTTGAAAATTGGTCTAAACTTTACATTTTTTAATGATTGTTATGAACATCATCGAGATAAAGATCTTCACTATAGTGTGCACTTCCATCTTGTAGTGTGCAATCTTCAGACCTTTGATTGGTTGCTCCATGGATTAGGATATTTTCTTTATCTTGATCAAACAGTCTTGTTGGATGCCCGCACATCAGTTCGGCATGTGGGTCTACAACATAAAGAGTCACAACATTTACTTAGTGAGAGGCTATTGATAGATTTTGACTCTACATCCACTTATTGAGTTGGGACTATGACACACTGTAACATAGCAAATTCAATAGGTTCAATAGGTGATATACGATTATTTTGGATTATTTATGCATGTTGCTTTAGAATGCCTACAAGCACTTTGTCATGTTGCATCGATTTCATTTCTTTAATTTGAGAATCAAAGTAATATTTTTGCTCTGTTTTAATAGCATTAATGCCGAGGAACTCTTTGAATATTTTTTGTCTTTTTTTGTTCTATGTTATCGACATTTTGAGAAAGCTCAATTTCCATCCATTGGCCTCCATGGTGCACTCTAAGAGTAGAAACCAAGAAATCAATAAGAAATAATGGATATTATCCATGTACTATGTGAAATACACAAGTGCCTAGAATGGTAATTGCTTATCCTATTCTAATACATCATTATTTATTAACTTTGTTAACACTGTGCGTTTGAACCCTTACATGAATCGTTTGCTTGTGCATAATATGGTGCTTATGTTTTGTGTATTATAAAGAAATAGGTTTCCAATTAATTTAATTATGATGTGTGTCCCTCACCGAAGGACTACCTTAAATAGGAAGACTAGAGTGTGTAAAAACTTATTCGAATAGGAACTTGGTCATCGTGTGCGACCCATTTGGGGTGATAGCTTTGCTTCCAACCCACTTAGACACGAATTAGCAGGTAACAAGATATATATGGCATGTAATCCATATGCAAGAGAGTCTATTGGATCAACGAAGACCATGCCCCTATTTTGCAAATGCCCTATCTCCATATGTGTAAAATATTCTCCACCTTGATCTCTCAATCTTCCTCATTCTCTCTCTTATGTCACTTTGGCTTTCCGATTCTGACGCACACACACATCACTTTCACTCTCCATTTCCCACTCTATCTCTCACAAACACACATGAAACCACACATAACATATACATCATAATACACAAAATATTACATTTGAAGGATGTCAAATCTTAGAGGAACCAAAAGTCCCTTGCTCGCGGAATAGCCAAGGAAAAAATCTAGAGAGTCTAAATGAGGTGCCTACTCATGATGGTCAGATCAATAGATGAACGTTCGAGAATGCGCTTGATGATAACTAGGTGATGGCTATAAGAAATGAAACTTGGACTTCGACACTATTTGTTAGTTACAAGGACCAAAAAAGTGTCTCAGTTTGCTACACCGAAAGAAAAAGAAGTATTCTTCACTATTATTATTTGTTTGATGCTCACGTGTTCGAATCCATATTGTCGATGTCAATAGATATTTCCTTTTGTTGCTTTTCCTTCTAACTTTGACAAGTTTCGCAAAAGAGAGCAAAAGACAACTAAAAGGGATGCTTTCGACAAAAGTTTATCATGCAACGTGGAGAGGTGCAACTTTCACTAATTTTGATGGATCATGCACTTCCTTGAAGAGGGACAATCAACTCTTTTTAGAAGAGATCATTGTCTCATGCAAGAAGAAGCTAAAAATCAGAGAATTACATTGTTATTATGATTGAGAGTGCAACTGTGAGTGAGGATGAGATTGAGAGTGTGAGTGCTAATGCAATTATAATAGATGAGGGGTGATCGAGAGGTCAATACTTCATCATGAAGATATTTTGTTGCATTGGTTTTCCTCTTCTCTAGTGTAAGTTTTTCCTTTTCTCTCTTATACTATTATTGAGTTATTGGAGGCTTTTGAGTGAAGATATCTTGTGATTGTTGAAGCAGTACAAGTGGTATTAAAGAAGAATCAATCGTTGTAAACTATGTGAGGTTTGGCCAAAACGACTTGTGAACAAGAGGAGCTTATTCAAAAGCTTCTAGGAGAATTATGCAAAGAAGAAGGTGGAAAGTAACCAAAGGGCACCAGAAACCTATTTTTGGATATCAGTGATGAAGTGGATGAAGGAGCATGAGCATCTAGTGTTCCTAGAGAAAAACATAAATGCAATCATGAACATATGGATGTTGATGTGTTTTCCCTCAACCACTTCTTCAAGAAGGTAAAATTGATCGACTTTGATGGTGAGAAGAAGAGCCAAAAGGATCTCAAGCTTGGATCAAAGAGCTAGAGGATTTCATTGACCTTCAATAATTCAGTGAGGAGTCCAAGGAAAAGGTTGGGATCCTACATTGTGGCATTGCCAATCTATGGTGGAAGTCCTATATATAGACATGGAATTGTTCTCAACTAATTCTATGGAAGGAACTTAGGGAGGAAGCACAAAAAGCCTATTGATCTCCACATTACAAAAAGGAAAAAATATATTTCTTTAATTTCAAGAAAAAAAGGCTGATAAACATAGCTTGTCTATTGATGAGTATAAAGAGAAGTTTCTAATGTCTTCAAAAATATGCATTGGAGGTTAACAGGGATGCTCTTAAGAGAAAGTTTATTGAAGGGCTTCATGAAGAACTCTCTTATCAAGGAAAGGTATCTAGATGTGTCAATTTCTTGGATGTTGTAACAATGGCCAAAAACTTTGAGAAGATGGAGAAATTCAATATGTAGAAGGAAAATAGAACCACATTCATTGCGATAGGACATAAGCCAAACTAACCTTCCATAGCTTCAAAGAAAACATCATCTTTTAATAGTCAAAGTAAGAATCATGCTCAGGTGGAAACCCAAAGGAGGTGTCAACTAGTCCATTCAAGGCATGAGCCTGATTTTATAGTGCAACAAAAATGAATTGGTTTGTGTTTTCAATGTGCCAAGCAAGGACATCGGACATATGAATGCCTAAATAAATCAATGTTTTGGCTTGCACAAGCCAAGGTAGTGAAAATCATTGAGGAAGGTGCAAAAATCACAAAGGAGATGATGGAGGTTTTCCCAAACTCTTCTTTACGATGCATGGTGACTAGCTCTTTCCCAAGGGCTCCTGTAATTATCATTTCTAGTATGATTTCTATGCATAAAGTTAGATTTCTAGCTAATTTAGGTAGAGCATATTGTTTTCTATCTTACAAGTAGGTACAAATTAAATGATATCCTTAAATATGAAAATATCAAGACCTATGAAGCACGCCAACGCACAAGTACAATATAAGAAAGGATACATTGGAAGCCTTGCATTTATTTTTCTAATAGGTGTTTTTCTAGTAGTTTCCATTTGGTTGAAGTGAAACAAAGTGATGCAATTATAGGTATGGATTGCTTAGCTCAAAATTTGGAAACAATTGATTGTGAACAAAGAACAATCACTTTAAGACTAGATCATAAATATCCATATCCTAGGTGATGCACATAATCATAAGCCTATTCTCATTTGTGTCATGCACATATTTAGATGTATACATGCTGTCTGCAAAACATTTGTACTGTATGCGAATAACTTGCACAGGAAAAACAATGAGGAAAAGCTTTTGAATTATGTAGAAAATCTTTTGAATGAATAGGAAGATATATTTCCACAAGACCTCCTTGGCATACTTCCACACAGGTAGACTGACTATGCCATCCATTGTAGCTAAGGAGTGAACCATATCCTAAAGCAACCTATAGATTTAACATAGATTAGTTAAAGGAGCTTAAGATTCCATTAAATGATCTTTTGAAGACTTAATAAGATAAAGTGTTGGATCTGTGTGACCACTTATTTTATTTTAGTAGAATAAAGATAGATATTATACATTAGGCATTGATTTTAGGAGGTTGATTAAGATAAAGATTAAAAATAACTACCCATTTCCTCCCATAGATTACTTATTCGATCAAGTAAGTGGAGGGACTATATTCACTAACCTTGACTTAAGATCAAGATATCATTAGATTAGGATCAACCCTCATGATATACCAAAGGTAGTTGTTCAGACACATTGTGGCCATTATGAGCTTATAGATTTATTTTTGGGAGTAACAAAATCTCCTCCAACATTCATGTACTTTATGAACAATAATTTTCATGATTATCTAGACAAATTCATCTTAGTTGTTCTTGATGATATATTTTATAATCTAAGGATGATTGTGAGCACGATGTACATCTCAACAAAACTTCAAAAACTCTTATAGAACACAAATTGTAGGAAAAGAGGAGTAAGTGTTTCTTTGCTAAGGACAAACTTGTGTATATAGGAAGAGTCATACCTAGAGAGGGAAATTTACATAGACCATGATAAAGTGAAAAAAACTTAATTGCCCATTTCCTAAATTCGTGAGGGCTCTTAGAAGTTTTTCATGAATGCCAAAATATGAGAGAACACATACTAATGATTTCTCCAAGATATATAATACCCTCATAAAGTTGAATAAAAAGATTGAAGGATTTGTGTGGAGTGAGGCCTATTAAAAATCATCCAAACAAAATTGTATGTTTCCCATAACCAAGGCTTCTAGATGGCATATACTTTCCTAGATTCTTCTTGTGCATCTTATTCATCTACACATATAAGTCACCAAATTTTCAGAAACTTTTTATCTATGCCCCTATCTTCCTTGTAAACAATGATTGCTTGTCCCACTTTGGTTCAAGTCAGCATTGTCATTTTCGAAAATAGTAGCTTCCTCCTTGAAGCCTCAAAGCTCTTATTTCATGCATTTCCATCAAAGTCCCCTTTTCCCATGGTCGTTTTCTTCAAAGAATGACCTATCTCTCTTCTTCCATCTGATTTAGGAATGCTTTATTTTCATCATGAAATCTTGCACTCGATCCTAACTCATAGATTCTTAAACTCTTTTTGTCTAAAGTGTTGGAGCAAGTCTATGACAAGCCTAAGTATTGGCTTGAGTCTCACAAAGTCTTAGAAGAAGCTTTAAAAAGAAGACTATGTAAAGTTCACTTGTGAACTACCTCTTGTAACTTTTGAAGAGTTTACTTAATGTAAAAGTAACAGAATCTTAAGTGGTTGAGTCCACTTGATCAAGAATGGAAAGAGGAGCCACGAATTCGTGATTTGTGGTAGGTAGAGAATCAAATCAATCATTGATTGATTGGAGAGTGATTGAGGGAAGTTAACCTCCCAAACTCAACTATAAATAGATGGCAGTTTTAGTCGTGGTTAGAGAGACCTATGTGAAGACCTCCAAGAGCTGAGCTTTATGCCATATCAAGGTGTGATTACAAGGCACACATATGTATCAGTAAGTCATTGTATTGTACAAGCAATATACTTTCATTTTCATGATTATTTGAGTTCATCTTTCCATGTTCTTGTGAAGTGTACTACTCACTGCCATTACTCTCAGTTTTCTCAGTCAACTTGCAGAGATGTTTTCTCTGAGCTTGGTGCATCATTTTCAGTGATTTAACTTGGTAAAGTTAGCTCTATAAGTCTAATATATGCACACAAATTTTCATGTCATTTGGATGTTGCAATCTTCAGTTATGTTCATTTGAAGTCAACAGGGTCTGTTCATCTTCACTTCTCTGTCAGGTACCCGACTTTTTCAGTCATCTTGTCAGAGCCATTTCTCAGTGGTTACGTATCCAAATTCAGTGATTTAAAGCTTGTTAGATTCCGCTTACTGTCTAGTATAAACATACAAATTTGCATAATCATTGGATATCTACATTTTGAGTTATGTTGATTTTTCTGTTCACTGGTTTATTTCTGTAGCAGCCCGTGAAAATCGGGATGATGTCATCACTTGTTAAAACTCATACTCAGTGTGTGGTTCATTATTTTTTATGAGATTATTCTTGAAAGTTAGCTCTTTAAGTTGCCTAGACTTCCCCAAGAGGAATTGAGCTAATTGCTGCTGTGCTCAGAGAATTATGTAAAACACTGGACAAGTGTATGAACCAAGAATAGCAAGTTTTCACCTCTGAGCTAACTCCAACTTATCTGTTTTGATCTATCTTTTTGAGAGTGATCTTCCAAGGTACATAGGGTGTCTAATACATCCATTGGCAAGCTAAAAGGGCCCACCATATACTCCTGGATTTCATTTGGCTGGTGTAGATCAAGGATTTTGCAACACCTCTTCATCTTCAAGCACATACCTATCCATCTCTTCACAGTGGTATCAGAGCAAGGTTGGACAACATGGCAGATGGATTTCCTTCATCAATTGACAAATTGGACAGAGGTAACTACTCAGCTTGGTCATTAAGGATGGAAGCTTATCTTCAAGGTAGAAGTTTATATGGTTATGTGGCTGGAGATGAAGTTATGCCAAGTTTCAGGAACAGAAGTCAACCAACACAAGAAGAGCAAGAAAGATTGAGCACATGGTGCTCCAAGGATGCACTTGCAAGGTCTTATCTCCTCAACTCTATCTCAGATTTTTTGTTGCCTCACATTAGAAGTTGTAAGACATCTCAGGAAGTGTGGGATGCACTTGAAGCTTTCTTTTCTTCAAGTACCAAAAGCTAGGAAGCATCAACTATGGCTGGATTTCACAACTCTCAAGAAGGCTCCCAAACAAAATGTGATTGATTTTGTCACAAACCTCAAGGACATAGCGGATCAGTTGGGAAGCATTGGACAGGTAATACATGAAGAACAAATTGTAAGGCAGGTCATCAATGGCTTGAAGGCAGATGACAAGTGGGAAGCATTCACCACAGCTATGGATTTGTACATGGACATGCATGTACCTGATTTCAATACACTCATTGGACAACTACTTACTCAAGAGGCAAAGCTTATCAAAAATGAAGAAAGCTCTAAAGGTAATCAATCTTCAGCTTTATACACGGATAAAAGCAAGTCTAAAGATAACAAAGGAAAGGCAAAGAAAGTGGATGATGAAGCAGGTACATATCAAGCTAACTATGCAGGTAGAGGAAGACATGGCAGAGGTAGAGGAAGAGGAGGTGACAAGGCAGGGGGAGATCCCAATACTCCAACTCATGTTCCATTTGTGGATTAACTAATCATACAAATGAAAATTGCTTTAGGAATTCCAGGAATCAAAGAGGCAGAGGATACAATAGAGGAAGTTATGGATACTCAAGAGGAAGGTTCAACAACTACCATGGCAACTACAACTACAATCATTCAAACTATCAAGGAGGCTCCAGAGGAAGGAGAGACTACAATAACTACACAGAAGACTCAAACAAAGAGGACTCATTATTGATCATGAACATGGCTATGCCACAAGGTAAATCTGATGAGCATGTTTTCTACATAGATTCAGGTTGTTCAAATCATGTGGCAGGAAATGTGGCACTCCTAATAGATTTAGAAGATCCAAGGAATAAGCATGAGGTACAAACAAGAGATGATACAAAACATCCATTGGAGAAAATAGGTAATGTCAAAGCACCTGATGGAAACATCAACCTACTCAGTAAGGTACTCTATGTCCCTACCATTACAAAGAATTTGATAAGTGTTGGGCAGATAGTAGAGAAAGGGTTGCAAGTCAGGTTCACAAAAGCAGGAGCATTTGTTGAAGATCCAAGTCAAGGATTCAGAAGAATTGCAAAAGGTGAAAAGACAGGTAGATTGTTCACATTTGAATTATAGGACACTAGAAACATTGCTCTCTTTAATTATGGTAGTCAGACACTCACAGAATTGGAAGTATGGCATAAAAGGTTAGCACATATTGGTGAAAGGTCATTAAAGCAAATCTGCAGGGACCAAAGTGTACTTGGACTTCCTAATTTGTCAAAACAACATATGATTTATAAGTGTAGTGCATGTCAATTTGGAAAGTCTCACAGGTTACCATTCATGAAGAAAGGTTATATGCATGGAGATCTCTTGGAGTTGGTTCATACGGATGTATGGGGACCTAGCAAGGAAGCTTCAATATCTGGATCAAGGTATTATGTTTCCTTTATTGATGATTGCAGCAGATGGACTATCCTATTCTTTATGAAACACAAAGATGAAGTTTTTTCATGTTTCAAAAGATATTTGGCTCTTGTGGAGAATCAAACAGGTAAATCACTAAAAAGGCTAAGGTCAGATGGAGGGGGAGAATACTTCTCCCATGAGTTTGATTCTTTTCTTCAAGAAAGAGGAATCAAAAGAGAGGTAACTACAAGGTACACTCCTGAGCAAAATGGAGTGGTAGAAAGGAGGAATAGGACAATTGTTGAAGCTGCAAGGTCTATGTTAAATGAAAAGCATTTACCTAATTACTTATGGGCTGAGGCTGTATCTACAGCCACTTACTTGATTAACAGGTTGCCTTCAAAATCCCTTGATGGGATGACTCCATATGAGGCTTGGAATGGAAGAAGACCAAGCTTAGATCATTGTAAAATTTTTGGATGTATTGCTTTTGCTCATGTTCCTTCACAGGTTAGAGGCAAGATGGATCCAAAGGCAGAAAGGTGTGTATTTATTGGATATGACAACAATCAAAAGGGCTACAGTTTATACAACCCTACTAACAAAGGATTCTTGGTAAGCAGAGATGTAGTTTTTGATGAGAACAATTCATGGTATGAAGATTCATGCAGGAAGGTCAATTTACCATATAATCTTGAAGAATATTTTCCAAAGCTTGGTAGAGAACAACCGAAGATTGAAGAACAAGACACCTCAGAGGATGATGAAGAATCTCACATGGAAAAGATCAAAGCATGGAAGTCTAAAGGTAAAGCAAAATTGCAGGAACTTGGACATGAGGCAGAATCATCACATCATGGCCTAAGAAGATCTATGGGGGAAAAGAAAAAACCAAAAAGGTATGGGTTTGAAACCTCATTAGTAACTAAACATTCTATCTACATAGCACAGGACATAAACCAAGAGGAGCCATCATCATTTGAAGAGGCCAAAGCAAAAACAGAATGGAAGCATGCAATGAAGGAAGAGATTGAAGCATTTGAGGAAAACAACACTTGGGATTTGGTGCCCAAGACTTCATCCATGAAGGTAACAGGCTCAAGATGGGTCTATAAACTCAAGAAGAATTCTGATGGTTCAATTAACAGGTATAAGGCCAGGCTTTTAGCAAAAGGCTTTGCACAAACTCAAGGAATTGATTATGAGGAGACCTTCTCTCCTGTGGCAAAGATGCCTACTATTAGGGTTTTGCTTAGTATTGCCTCTTCCAAGAATTGGAAGATACTTCAACTAGATGTAAAGAATGCATTCTTGAATGGTTGGATAACAGAAGAGGTATATATGGCACAACCACCTAGTTTTGAGAACCAAGTTTATCTTGATTATGTGTGTAAACTTAACAAAGCATTGTATGGTCTTAAGCAAGCTCCAAGAGCTTGGAATTTCAGGCTTGTTTCATTCTTGCAGGACAAAGGCTTTCAACCAAGCAAGGCAGATCCTTCACTCTTTATTAAAAAGAGTAATTCGGAGGTCATCTACCTATGTGTATATGTAGATGATATTATATTGACAGGAAATGATGTAGATGGTATGAAGAAGATCAAAGATCAAATGAGAGAAGAGTTCAAGATAAGTGATTTGGGTTCACTTACCTACTTCCTAGGTTTGGAAGTTGTCTACAAAGATCATGGTTTGTTTCTCACTCAAAGAAAGTACATTAAGGACATGTTGGCAAAATTCAAGATGCAAGATTGTAAGATTGCAGGTACTCCAATGGAGGTCAATCACAAATTGAGCTCACATGAAGGTGAACTCATAGAGGATATCATATCATATCAAAGTCTAGTGGGTAGTCTCAACTATGCCACATTGACAAGAGTAGATATATGTTACAGTGTGAGTGTGCTAAGTCAATTTACAGTGTGAGTGTGCTGCCAAAAGGATTCTCAAGTATCTCAAAGGAACCATAAATGAAGGACTTTATTATCCTTATGTATCTGATTTAGGTTTGAAGCTATTTTCTGATGCAGATTGGGCTGGCTTCAAGGAAGATAGAAGGAGCACTTCAGGTTATCTTACCTTTGCAGGTTCAAAGCTTATTTCATGGTCATCCAAGAAGCAACCCACAGTTGCTCTCTCTTCTACTGAAGCTAAATATAGAGGTCTTGCCATAGCTACACAAGAAGCTATGTGGATGAAGACATTATTCAAAGATCTTGGATTGGAGTTTGGAACTCCAACTATTTTTGGTGACAATATGAGTTCTATTCATTTGGCTGCTAATCCTATTTTTCATGCAAGGACTAAACATATTGAAGTTCATTATCACTATGTACGAGAAAAGGTTCTAAGCAAAGAGATTCAAATATCATATGTGTCCACTCATCAACAATGTGCAGATATTCTAACCAAAGCATTGGATGGTACAAAGCTTTGCAAATTCAAGGCTATGATTGGTTTGCAGGTAATCTTGGAAGATTGAAGACCTCAAGCATACTTGGCTTGAGGGGGAGCTGTTGGAGCAAGTCTATGACAAGCCTAAGTATTGGCTTGAGTCTCACAAAGTCTTAGAAGAAGCTTTAAAAAAGAAGACTATGTAAAGTTCACTTGTGAACTACCTCTTGTAACTTTTGAAGAGTTTACTTAATGTAAAAGTAAGAGAATCTTAAGTGGTTGAGTCCACTTGATCAAGAATGGAAAGAGGAGCCACGAATTCGTGATTTGTGGTAGGTAGAGAATCAAATCAATCATTGATTGATTGGAGAGTGATTGAGGGAAGTTAACCTCCCAAACTCAACTATAAATAGATGGCAGTTTTAGTCGTGGCTAGAGAGACCTATGTGAAGACCTCCAAGAGCTGAGCTTTATGCCATATCAAGGTGTGATTACAAGGCACACATATGTATCAGTAAGTCATTGTATTGTACAAGCAATATACTTTCATTTTCATGATTATTTGAGGTCATCTTTACATGTTCTTGTGAAGTGTACTACTCACTGCCATTACTCTCAGTTTTCTCAGTCAACTTGGAGAGATGTTTTCTCTGAGCTTGGTGCATCATTTTCAGTGATTTAACTTGGTGAAGTTAGCTTTATTAGTCTAATATATGCTCACAAATGTTCATGTCATTTGGATGTTGCAAGCTTCAGTTATGTTCATTTGAAGTCAACAGGGTCTGTTCATCTTCACTTCTCTGTCAGGTACCCGACTTTTTCACTCATATTGTCCGAGCCATTTCTCAGTGGTTACTTATCCAAATTCAGTGATTTAAAGCTTGTTAGATTCCGATTACTGTCTAGTGTTACCATACAAATGTTCATAATCATTGGATTTCTACATTTGGAGTTATGTTGATTTTTCTGCTCATTGGTCTATTTCTGTAGCAGCCCGTGAAAATTGGGATGATGTCATCACTTGTTAAAACTCATTCTCAGTGTGTGGTTCATTATTTTTGATGAGATTACTCTTGAAAGTTAGCTCTTTAAGTTGCCTAGACTTCCCCAAGAGGAATTGAGCTAATTGCAGCTGTGCTCAGAGAAGTATGTAAAACACTAGACATGTGTATGAACCAAAAATAGCAAGTTTTCACCTCTTAGCTAACTCCAACTTATCTGTTTTGATCTATCTTTTTGAGAGTGATCTTCCAAGGTACATAGGGTCTCTAATACATCCATTGGCAAGCTAAAAGAGCCCACCATATACTCCTGGAGTTCATTTGGCTGGTGTAGATCAAGGATTTTGCAACACCTCTTCATCTTCAAGCACATACCTATCCATCTCTTCATAGTTAAAGTTTCCCTAAGTGCAAAAATCCATCAAGTGTTTAACTTCATGTCAAATTGAATTTGTTTTTCAATTCGAAGGGAAAAGAATAGAATTTGAAATCTCATAACAAATTATAAAAGATATGCAATCGTCTGTAAATTCTTGCTACTTTACAAATAAAAAAAGAACCTGAAGACTATGATGATTGGTATTCACTATTCAAATATGCTTCTCAACCAAGTACTAATTGAAAGGATACAGAAAATATTTCTATTATTTCAATCACTTTGGACGATAGTCATGAAGATAAAATTTTTCACAAAACCATAAATAGCATGAATTTGTCTAGACAAGACATTCTTGCATGAATCGGTATCTTGAACATCCACCAGATATACATAGGTAAATATCTATATTTGTCTATGTGGGTGTCTATGCATGTATGTTTATGTGTTATACATGTGTGTATGTGTATATGTAGGTGCATGTGGTTGGTGATCTACCTTCTTTGATTCTAAGTTTTGTGTTTTTTCTAGCTTCAACTTTGCTTCCTTGGCTCTTAGCAAGATCTCTTCTTCAATGCCTATCATAAACCATGCTTCATACAAAAATATAAAATGAAATGAGATCACCTTGGTTGTACATATCTTCATTGCTTCACTCTCTTTCTTGTTTTCCTCATTTTGCAGATCCCTCTTTTTGTATTGTTGGAGGAGATGGTCGATAGTCTTCATAGATAAATTGGTGTTGCTTAAGCCTACTTCACACTAGCCAAGAACAAGTGCTTGAGCATATAGTGGGCCTCTTTAGCTTTCTATTGATCATAAATAATCACCTATGTTGTTTGGAACATGATCCACTAATCAATGGATCAAAACAAAAAAGTAGGAAATTAATCCGTTATACACTTGCTATTTTGGTCTCTACACCTCTTCAATATAATGAATAGTGCTCTGAGCATGCTAGAAATTAGCCTAATTCCTTTTTATGGTGTCTAACTAACTTAGAAAACTACCAATCATGAGTGATTTCAATAAAAAGATGAACTACATGTTGAGTATAATGTTTAGAAAATGATAGGACTTCCCCGATATTTTTGGGATGCATCAGAGTATAGACTAGAGAGTAAAGATATAATAATATCTCAGGATTGAGAGAACCAATGATAATGAGATTTTTATCTATGAAGTAGACAATATACTAAATCTATGATGCTTTAAAGCATGAAAAATGATCAACCATACACTTAGAACAAGCTCTAAGAAGATCATTGTACTGATATAGTCATGGCAAAGAAGTAAAGTAAAGCTGTAATGAAAATGTATGTATTAGATCACATAAAAATAAAATGTCATTGGCAATATTCTATTGCAAAATGTGAGGGAAGTGATTGAGCTATGAAGTGAGCTCTCAAATCATAAAGGACCTCTCTATTGCTCTCCAAAAGTCCTGATATCACTTGAGTCTTTTGATTCTCTTTTATAGTTGAGTTTGGAGCCAATCGTTTGAATTCAAATTCAAACGTTCACCTAAAAGTAAATCCTAAACTATAGGATATACTCTCTTGTCAAACAACTACCAAAGCTATGCACCCAAAGATTTTGCAATGGTCCAATGAAGGTCTCCTGCCATTCCATGTCACATAGGGTGTCATTCCATCCAAGGATTTGGATGGGAGCCTATTAATCAAGGATGTGGATGTGGAAACAGCCTCTGCCCATAGGTAACTGGCTAGTTCTCTCCCATTCAACATTGACCTTGCAGCTTCCACTATTAAGTTCGTCCTCCTCTCTACCACTCCATTTAGTTTTGAAGTAGATCTTGTTGTGATTTCTCTAATTATACCTTTGTCCTATAAGAATAAATCAAATTCGTGTGAGAGATACTCACCATCTCCATCAAATTTGATCCTCTTCAAGATTCTACCTGTTTGGTTCTCAACCAATGCCAAATACTTTTTCAAACATGTAAATAATTCATCCTTATGCTTCACGAAGGAAAGAATTGTGCATCTACTTTAGTCATCTATAAATGAGACATAGTACCTTGAACTTGATATTGATGGATCTTTGCTAGGACCCCACACATGAGTGTGTGCAAGCTCCAAGTAGTCTTCATACATGTACCCCTTTCTGTTGAATGGTTGCCTATGCACATTACCGAATTCGCATGCTCGACATTTTTATATCATATGTTGCTTGGTCACATTGGAATGCCAAGCATACTCTGATCCCTGCATATTTGCTTTAATGTCATTTCTCCTATATGACCTAGCCTTTTGCGCCATATCTCTAGTTCATATAGACTTTGATCTTTGTAATTGAAGAGTGCTATGTTTCTATTGTCTTCAATCTCAAATGTAAAGAGTCTACCAAATTTCCTACCTTTTACAATACTTTTGAAGCATTGTTGAGGGTCTTCCACATATGCTCCATGCCTTGTTAGTCTAACCTATAAGCCTTTCTGAACAGTTTGTCCAACATTGATCAGGTTTTTTGTTATGGTTGGTACATATAGAACCTTACTTAAGAGGTTCATGTTACCATCTGAAGCTTTGACATTCCCAATTTTCTTGATAGAGTGTCTGGTTTCATCACATGTCTGCACTTCATGCTTCCCTTTGGGTTCTTCAAGATTAGATAACAATGGCACATTTTGAGCCACATGATTGTAACAACCGAAATCAACATAGAAAAGATGCTCGTCATCTTTACCTTGCTTGGATGTCATGTTCATGATGAGTAGAGAATCCTCTTGGTCTTGTGTATTTGTTATAATATATTCTTCTTTTGAAACTTCCTTAATAATTCTTTTTATTGTAGCCTGGGTTGTAGTTGGGATTGTAATTGCTCCCTCTATTTTTGAATCTGCCTCTAGAATGTCTAAAGCTACCTCTATGGAAGCCTCTTCCCCTTTGATTCATTATGTTCCTGAAGCATTCTTCTGTGGTGTGGTTGGTAAGGCAAATGATAATGCAAGGTGTAGTGTTGTAGGATCTCCCCCCACCTTGCTTTGCTCATATGCCCCTTCCTCTAGTACCTCTTCCTCTACCTGTGTAGTTAACTTGAGAGGTACTAGCCTCTTCTTCATTCTTTTTGCTTTTACCCTTATCCTTATTTTTATTCTTATTTGTATAAAGGGCAAAAGATTGTTTACCTCTAGAGTTGTCACCATTCTTGTTGAGATTTTTCTCATGGGTGAAGAGTTGCCCCATCAAGGCATTGAGTTCAGATATTTGCATATCCATATAAACATCCATTGTTGTGGTGAAGCACTCCCACTTATCATTAGCTTTGATACCATTGATGATGTGCCTTACTATGTGTTCTTCTTCTATCTCCTCCCTAATGTTGCAAGCTAGTCAGCCACATCCTTCATCTTGGTCACATAAGTAGCTACACTTTGCTTTGATTGCTTTTTTAGGATTGTAAACTCTATCCATAGCTCGTTTATTCTAGCTCTTGTATTTGATGAGAAATATGAAGAAAGTACTTCCCATGTCTCTTGGGAGGTCTTGCAGTTCCTAATGTGAGGCAATAAGAAATCATATATTGAGTTTAGTAGATAAGACCTGGCAACAACATCCTTTGCACACCATGTGGTCAACCTTTCTTGCTCTTCCCTTGGGGGTTGATGTTCGCACCTGAATGTTGGGATCTCTTCATCTCCTGAGATGTATCCATATAAACTTCTCCCTTGAAGTTAGGCTTGCATCCTTAGTGACCATGATGGGTAGTTACTTCTGTCCAATTGGTCAAGGAATGATGGAAATCCATCCCATCTTGCTTGTTGTTGCTTTGACACCACTGTTGGAGGAGATGGTGGATAGTCTTCAAAGATGAAGTGGTGTTGCTGAAACGTACTTCACACCAGCCAAGAACAAGTGCTACAAAGTGTAGTGGGCCTCTTTAGCTTTCTATTGATCATAAATAAGCACCTATGTTGTTTGGAACATGATCCACTAATCAATGGATCAAAATAGATAGGAAGGAAATTCATCCAAGGTCATAGACTTCGTATTTTAGTCTCTACACCTATTCAATATAATGAACAATGCTCTGAGAAAAATAGCAATTAGCCTGAATCCTTTTGATGGTGTCTAATTATTTTAGACAACTACCAATCATGAGTGATTTCAATAAAAAAGATGAACTACATGCTGATTATGATGTTTGGCAAATCATAGGACTTCCGCCACATTTTCGAGATGCATCAGAGTACAAACCAAAGATTAAAGACATGATAATATCTCACGATTGAAAGGACCAATGATCATAAGATTTTGTAGCTATAAACAAGACAATAAATTGAATCTATGATGCCTTAAATCAGGACAAATGATCAACCATACACTAAGAGCAAGCTATGATAAGATCATTGTACTGATGTAGTCATGGTACAAAAGTGAAGTAAAGATGTAATGAAAATGTATGTATTAGATCACATAAAAATACAATTTCATTGGCAATAATCTATTGCACAATGTAAGAGAAGTGATTGATCTGTGAAGTGAGCTCTCAAATCACATAGGATCCCTCTCTATTGCTCTCCAAAAGTCAGGATATCATGTGAGTCTTTTGATTCTCTTTTATAGTTGAGTTTGTAGCCAATCTTTTGAATTCAAATTCAAAAGATCACCAGAAAGTAAATCCTACACTATAGGATATATTCGCTCATCAATCGACTACCAAATGAATCGAGATTGGATGCTTCCTAACTCCTCATGGAGGTAGGTTTTTTTTTACAAAGGTAAATGTAATTGGTTTTAAAAGGGATTGATCATATAAGGCTCCATGACAAATATGCTAATCATCCAAGTATGTGGGCTTGGATTGTCTTGCACCAACATGTATGACCATAGCTTCCTGTCTTCTAATCTTTCATGCTTTGCTTTGATCCAACTTTGTCTTTGGATCATCTTCCCCTTTGTCTATGGCTATAATTTTCTCTCTTTTTGATGCCATGATGGATGTAATGATTTTTGCTAACATGTTATTTGGTACATTTAACAACCCTAATGCTTGGCTAACTATTCAGGACTATACTTTCTTCTTTTTCATCTCACATGAGGAACTACATGTGAACACATGCTTGTCATTTTTGGAATAGTTACATTGGACAAATGTAAATGTTAAAAGAAGATGGAATCTCTTGGATTTTGGAGATTCAAGCCAAGAAATGGTTGGTGAAGTAATCAAATCAATTATGCTCCTTAAGTCTAGGATCACTTTTAGGTGAGGAAATTCAAATTCAAACTCAAATTATTGTCATAAATATATATGATTTAGTCACAGGGCTAGGATGCCATATCTGAGAGACTTTGGGCTACATCATTGAGAACATGTTGCACTCAAGTCATGTATCACTATTCCATTATACTTCCCTTATATCAAATTTCCATTATAATATGCATTTACTACATTTCCTCTAAAATATCTTTGTCTACTACTCTCTCTAGCATCTTCTTAATATTCATGATCTTGCAGATATGTTTTCTCTATGTGTACTGAATCATATTTCATGATGAAACTTGAAATAGTTAGATTCAAGTGTTTCCTATCTACATATCAAGTTTCATTAACTTTGATTCATCCAACCTTGAGATATGAATTTAGGAAGGTGACTATGTTTGCACACCTCCTAGTTCTTGAAATGTTGGGATGATCCCCCTAACTCACAAGATTCATTTCTTAGTGTATGGTGCCTCTAAATTCATGAAATAGCTAGCTTTACTCTCTACTTAGATGTGTGCAAAAGCTATCTGGACAATGCATACCAGGTTGTGAGCTCTGAGCAAAACACTGAGTACATGCATGCCTAAAATAGAAGGTTTCTTCACATTGATTAAATATGCAAGTTATTTGTTTTGATGAAAATATTTGGGAATGATGTTTTAAAGGCTTTGGTGGTTCTAAATGCATTAATCTAAAGCCAAAGAGGTCCACTAAGCATCATTGAAGCTAACTTGACTGGTGTACAGTAGGTTTAGTGCAACACCAACACATATCTTCACCATACCAACTCATCTCATCATAGTGGTATTAGAGCAATAACAAGTCAACATGGGAGATGGATTTCCTTCATCCATAAACAAATTTGATCGAGGTAACTACTCAGCTTACTCACTTAGAATGAAGGCTTATCTTCAAGGCAGAAACCTTTATGGTTACATTTTTGAGATGAGATGATGCCAATCCTTAGAAGCAAAGGACAATCAACTCAAGACGAACAAGAGAGGTTAACCATATGGTGCTCAAAGGATGCTCTAGCCATGCCATACGTTCTTAACTCAATCTCTGATATTTTTACTTCCACACATCAGGAGCTACAAGACTTCACACTCTTGAAGTATTCTTTTCATCAAGTAGCAAGGCTTGGAAGAATCAACTATGGATGGACTTCACGACATTCAATAAGATGCCCAAGCAAAGTGTGAGAAATTTTGTCACCAAGATGGACCTAGTAGATCAACTTGGAAGCATTGGAGAATTCCTTGATGAAGAGTAGATAGTAAGGCAAGTAATCAATGGAATAAAGGAAGATGACAAATGGGAAGCTTTCAACACAACCATATACCTCTACATGAATACGTAGATTCTTGATTTCTACACCCTCATGGGACAATTGTTCGCACATGAGGCAAAGCTTATGAGGAATGGAGACAAATAAAAAGATAGTAATCCTCTTCCCTATATAGAGACAAGAACAAAAATAAATATAGCAAAGGCATCAAATGTGTGACACTAGAACTATCTTGCTAATCTTTCTTCCATGCAAATGGAACTTTGCCTTCAAGCAAGTTCATCATAAGTGCTGCTATCGACAAATACGAAGAGACGAATTTCTAGTAAAAGCTAGAAAGTCCTAGAAATGATTGTAACTACCCCTCATCCTGAGGAGTAAGCCAAACAAAGATAACAAGAATCTTCTTAGGATCCATGTGAACCCCATCAACTAATACTCTACCCTTTGAAAAAACAACTCAGTCTTCTTTGGATTAATTGAATCTTATCATGATCTCTTACTCTAATCTGATGGTAGCCACTTGTAAAATCTATTTTACTAAATACAATGGCTTCACTTAGAGCATCTAAAAGATTATCAATCCTCAGCATAGGACGTTTGTGTCTGATAGTAGCCTTATTGAGTGCTCGGTAATCGATGCACATCCTATAAGATTTATCTTTCTTCTTCACTGGAAGAACTGATTCTACAAAGGGTGAATAGCTAGGTCTAAGAGCTCTTTTCTGTAATTCTTTCAAGGATAACTCTTCGAATTTGGCTCTCACTTTTGTTGAAAGTACTGAAGTTCAACGAGAGTCTCCATGACTAGATGAATCCATCATACTACATTAGAAATACTAGAATTCTTACCTCCAAAACTAGGTTCTAATTAGAAATACTAGAATTCTTACCTCCAAAACTATTAAGTTCCTCATCTTATAACTTCAACAACATTTACCCTTGTCGTAAGACCTCCCTTGGTCTTATTCTTGAAATAATTTCTCCATTCAATGATATCTACTAGATATCCACAAGCTTATAGACTTCTTTGATCAGAATGCTACTAATCATTCATCTTGAGCATAATCTAGTTTGAATATTCTATGTATACTCAAAAAAGTAGGTGGCAGCGGAAAAAAACAATCACAAGACTTTCCTCAATGAGACATGACAAAACAAGAAACTTTTAGTATGTCTTGAATGTTGTGATGCGTATGCATATTAATATTCTAAAAAATTTGGCAGCATAACGATGCAACTTTGAAAACCATAAAGAATTACAACAAGCAATTTTCATGATAATGGTGTCAGCAAGCACAATCTACCTACAAATGGACTGAAGGGGATTACATACCCTGTCAAAGATTGCAATGCCGACATGCACAATATAACTAGAACTAAACCAAAAGGGAATAACACACCCTAAAAAAATTATATTTGCAATATGATGCAAAAAGAAAGCAATGATGCATATAAATTTACAAGAAACGTATCTCAAGGTTTAAAAAAAGAATTTCTACGTGTGTGCGGGTGTTGAAGATGGTCCAGTCTTCATCGAAAGGGTGTGCCAATACTCTTGCAAGAGTCGATGCTTCAAAACGATGCTTGCAAGAGGGTCGTTGAAGATGAATGGAAAACTTAAAACTCTGAAGATGATGGAAAATTGAAACCAAAATATGGGTTGTAGCCACTCTATGGAAAGAATTCTGAGAGAGCTTCCCATAGCAAGAAAAAACTTTGGATTTGGATATGATTCACCCAAGATATGGCCATAAACCTGAAGATAGGTAGTGAAATTTTGAGTTAACTAGCTATGTTGAAAAGCCCTTGGCTCTGACCTTGAAAAACAAAGTCAAATTTTGAGAGGGTGCACACAGAGGTGATACTTATCCCATATGCAAGAAAACATAAAGATGCCTTCTATGGCGTTCGTTCAACAACGAAGACGCTCTAACTTAATGCCACATAGATAAAATGAAAGTACTTTTGCTCGGTGATTTGTGCATGAGGATGCCTAAATATGGGGGACGAAAAACCTAGATAGATGCACACGTCAGAAGAGTGAGTGGGCAATGATTCTGGCTCTGATGCGCTAAAAGAAAACAAGGGCATCCCTAGTCCTGCTCCTGAGAAGGCTCTTCACGTGGGCAAATGTCCAATCCTTCGGGTAGGCTTCGGGAAAGTGCAGAAATCGTTGTGAATGTGGGAATGCATGGCAAAGCATGGGTATCCTTCAGAGTCCAAGGTCGAGGTCATGTGGGTGCCGTTGTCGTCGAGATTTTCTCTCCTCTCTCACTCATGAAGGCCTACGGGAAACACATTAAGTGAAGGTAGCCAGAATTCCCTGAGAAGTCCAAGATGCATCAAGGATGTCAAACGAAGTTCACATGCAAACTTTGGGAGAAATCGAGCAAACCAGGGTAGCGGTCAAAGCTAGTCAAACTTTGGAAATTAGGGCAAAAATTTCAATGTCTCCAAATCACATGAAAATTCATATACTTTTAAAGACTATCAAAGCCAGTCTATAGCCCAAATTTCACATGAAAATGGATTTTCTAGCACATTGATATGCCACGTGCATTTTGTAAGAAATGTAATTTTTCCACTTACACCCTATAGGAATTTTTATTAGTCATATGGTTTGGCATGTATAAAGACCATATGAACCTACATAATTGTACAATGTTTCAAGGCTATGAGAGCTTCCTAGACACCTTAAAACCACCTTGCAAGCTTCCAAATGTAGTCAAACTTGTACAAGGGAGATTCAGATGGGAGTTTTTTCTACATACTCCTACACAAGGCCTTTCAAAACATAGCCCTAGAAATTTTTATCTTCATCAAAGGACATTTGAAGGTTCAAAGAGCACAAAATCTAGTTTTCAAGGTCAAGGTAGGTTTCTAGAATAAGAAAATTGAAGGCTTGAAGGGCTGCCACATGACAAACAATGATTGAACCATGTTGTACGGTCAAGATGAGCTCATATTCAAGGGTGGAGATGCACTAAAGCATAAATCAAGGAGGATCCACAAGTTCTTTCATCGGATAAGCTTTTTTTGATGATCAAAGATCAATAAGGCAAAGTTTCTCTAAAAATAGTGGCTTATCTTATCCAAATTGATGTCAGAAGTGATTCGACAGTCCAAATCAGCCGCCGATCCAATGGTGGAGAATGAAGGCCCCTATTTTCCTCCCTTTTGCCCTAAATATAATATAAAGAACCATCCTAACCATCCATTTGATAAATCTAATGGTTGTAATCAAAAGAAGCTGATGTTAGGTTTGCGAGTTGATTTCTCTAGATCCAAGGACCCAAATTCATTCAAGAAACTATATAAACCCCCCTCCAAACTCCTAGAGCATCATTGTAAGGCATCCACAAGGCCCTTGCTAGCACATGGTTTCCTTGAGATGATCACCCTCAGTTGAGCATGTGAGGATCCAAGGTGGGCTAGTAAGAGCATCGTTCCTAGATTCGATTTTTAGAATTCCTCTCTAGGATAGGCTCATAAACCTAGTATCTCTTTCTTTGCTCACCCTCAGTGGAGCATGTGAGTGCGTTAGAGCTGGTTTTGTGTGTCTTAGACTTCTTTAGAAACACAATACAATCCTAGAAAGACATAGGGTCAATGAAGTGGAACCTATCCTCTTACCTGTGACATTCGGTTGAACTATCATGGTGAGAGGGTCGTGAGGACCACCTTTGACCAGTAGAATGCTTAGCTTGACGTTTCACAACATTCATGTATATTTTTATCATAACAAGATCTTCTAATTCATGTCTCATGTCTCTTATCTCTTTTTCTCTTCTATGTTTTTACATGTCACCGTCTATCTCTTTCTATGTATGAGAAGGCTCCGCAGTATTGTATTGAACCACTGAGGATGATCCATTAGGGTTGAGAGAATAATTTTCTTTTCATTCATAAATCATGACCCACATGCATTCATACCACCCACAAACACCCATACATATGTTTTAATTTCGAAAGTGTATAAGAAGCTCCATTCTTGGACCATTCTTTGTTTCGAGACTGATTCATGTATGTGGTTTTAGTTTTTTTTCTCATCATGCATTCATTCCATTCAAAAGAACCTATGAATGTGAATTTCACTGTGCCTAAAAAGAATGGGAAACTACGTTTTATTCAAGATATCCAACCCGTCAATAAAGTCACCATAAGGAATGTAGGAAGAGGACCCATTGTAGATGAGTTTGCTAAATCATTCTTAGGACATTCTATTTATTCAATCGGTGATTTATATTATGGATATGACCCATTCCACTTAGCAATTGACAATCGTGACATAACCACAATGGAAACTCCTTTAGGTTTAGTGCGAATGTGTACTTTACCTCAAGGAGCGACTAATTATGTGGCTCATATGATGAGTGCTATGAATATGGCCTTACATGATTTTATCCCTCATATAACTATGCCATTCATTGATGATATTCCAATTAAAGGGAGTGAGGAACGTGTAAAGGATATTACTTTAGACTCACTGGATGTTGTAAATTTTTTCTTGACCATATCTCTTATTGTGAAAGAATATTTCAACGATTTGAAGAGGTAGGTCTCACATTTTCCATAGAAAAATCTGTTTTTGGTGTCAACGAGTTCTTATTGTTGGAAATTTATATGGTCATTATGGTCGAAAGCCATACCCACAAAAAGTTGATGCCATTACCAAGGTTTCTGAAACATGTCACAACATGAGTGAGGTACTAAATTTCTTGGTGCTTGTGTCTTTTATGTTATTTCGATTCCACACTTTGCTCATGTTGTTGATTGTCTCTATGACTTGTTAAGGAAGAAACGAAAATTTGTTTGGACTCACAAACACACTCAAGCTATGCGTAAATTGAAGAAATTATTGCTTGAAGCTCCCATCCTTAAGCGTGTAGACTATTCTGCTAACAAACCTGTTATATTAACTCTTGATTCTAGTCCTATTGGTATAGGTTGGGCCATAAGTGTGAAGAGAGATGGTGGATGCAATCCAAACATGAGTTGGTGCTGCTACAACCGGCTTCACACCAGCCAACTGAGACTTTAGAGTTGATTAGAAGACCCTTTGAGCTTCCTCAATCCACCAAAATATCAGCGAAGTACTTTGGAACATGTATCCCAAAAGTTTAAGTCAAGAAAGACAAGTTGCAAGATGACTAGCTCCCAAAAACTTGTTATTTTTAGACATACACCTGCTGGAAAAATTGAAGAGTGCTCTCAGCCTGGTAGGAATTAGATAAATTACTTTTGGATGTAGCAACTAGACTTAGCACGCTTCTCAATCCAAGTTAAAAAACTTCAAATGATGGACTGAGCACTGAGAACAAGATTCATCAATTTTCTGGAACATGCTCACCTTTCTCGGGTACTCTGCAGAGATAGACTAGTGAGCAATAAAATGCAGATATCTCCCAAATTATTAATCCAATGACCATGAACATTTGTAGGCAAAAACTAGCAGTAAGAGCTATCCAATGCATGTAAAACCACCGTAAAATGTTGAGTAGAACTCAAGATATGACCTTCCGAAGTTACTGCTCTGAGTGAGTATAGCACAGAACAAAACAGAGAAGTAGATAATGACAAATGTATAGATTCACATATGATTACAACCACATTGGCAATGAATATTTGCACAATGGGATTACAATGATAGAGCTATGGAGTAAGCTCTTCAATCTCTACAAAATGACATGAAGTGGTCACGTACAAGGCTTGCTAATCACCTCTTCCTTCTTGCTCTTTTTATAGCTATTCTTGGAGGGAGTTTTGAATTCGAATTCAAATGGCTCCACCTAAAAATGATCCCCAAAGTTCGGAGATATTCCCTCAGCTGAAAAATTCATGGTTTAAGGTAGTTAGAGCCACGACTTTTCTTTTACATCATGGAGGAGGTAAGCCATCCTTTTCCTTTTTCTTTTTTTCAATTACAAGAGATAAAATGTACTCTTTTACAAGAGTTGTTCACATGACTACACAGGTGACTTACAAATGATCATAATATCAAGCATATCAAGCAATCAAGCATGTAGGCTAGGGTAAAATGCACCAACAGCTCCCCCTCAAGCCTAACATGCTTGGCCTCCAAATAAGTCTTCAATTGTCCTTGATTTCCTACAAGACAATCATCAACTTGAATCTACTTAACTTTGTACCATCAAGAGCTTTAGTCAACATGTGTGCACATTTTTTGGAGCAAGACAATCAACAATTGGTGATTATATAAAGCCTAGAAGTGTAGAAATTAAGAAAAGATTGAAGTCCAACTTCATGGAGTAAAGAGAAGATTCAGATAGTAAAGTTCTTTAAAACATATGTACATTAGCTTTGTAAATACTTCAATATACTTGAAGTAATGATGAATCAATACTCATATGTATATATAGATCCATGTAGATGGTCGTAAGAGATGAGTGAGATGAAGCATAGATGAATAGATGATGTGTATTGCATGTATCATCCATCAGATGTATGAAGAGTTGAATAGAAAAAATGTTCAGAGAATTGCGCATCGATCTTTCCTTTAGTTCTCCTTTTGTGTTTGATTTTATCAGAAATCCTTTTGTACACATCTAAGTCCATAGTTAATCTATCTATGGTTAACGTTTGAGAGTCCAATTGCAAACAGGATGAGTGAATTTTGTGTAGGAACATCTATGTGTGAGAAAGTGTTGAGTGTCTTCTGAAACAGGCGCAGATTCGATGGTCAAAGAAATGATCAATTCTGAGTGCACAATGTAAAGTTTTACAAAAATGAGGAGTCAAAGTCTAAGTTGGAACGTAAGCCATCTATGGCTAAAAGCTTTTGCTTAAACAGGTTCTAGTTTGGGAGAACTATGTGTTAGAAGTTGCAGGTTTCAAAGTCGATTCTAGAGGAAGGTAGTTTCAGACATAGGTGACTTGTTTGAAACATTTCTCATACTACACTGAAGCTTTTGAAGTGTTTTAACTTGGAGGAGGTGCGCATACTCTAGAGGACACATTATACAAAGTTTCATCAGAAACGTTACACAAATGGTTAAATAATGAGTGATTAATGTGTAGCAGACTTTTCTGTGAAATGACTTTCTTTCCAATTAACTAATTTCTTGATAGTTTGGTGATTGTCTTCCAAAATTGGTTGAAGTCTGAAGTTATTCTTGATATAGAGGTGGTCTAACATCAAGAATAGCTTGTTCCTTTGGATATTAGCACTCTCCATCAGTGGTATCAGAGCAGGAAGTATCAAAATTGAGGAAAGGAAGACCCCGACTACTGCACATATACAAATTTCACATCTTGAAGGTTCAAAAGGATAAAGTGTAGAAGAAAGACTGAAGCAAGACACTTAAAGGTTATCAAAGGATCAGAAGAAGCAACATTCAAAGCTAAGGTACATTCATTCCTTATACGGATTAAAGATTTGATAGTATAGGTGAAGAAAGGATGGGAGATAGTCTCCAAATTGAGAAGTTGGATAGAGAGAACTATCCAGCTTGGTCTATGAGAATGGAAGCTCATCTTATGAGCAAAGATCTGATGGGATACATCACAGGAGAGGAAGAAAAGCTAGAGTTCAAAGATCCTAGTGTTCCAACTAGGGAGGAGCTTGCAGATATAAAGGTTTGGATGAAAATACATGCTCAAGCAAGGAGCATAATCTACATGGCAGTGAATGATTATTTGCTTCCTCATATCAGAGGACTTGAAAGTGCAAGTGACATTTGGAATGCTTTGGAAGAGCATTTCCAGAATACAACCAAATCAAGGAAAGCTTCATTATGGGAGAGTTTACTACCTTCAAGAAGAAGGCTTCACAATCAATATCTGATTATGTGAAAAAGATGAAAGACATTGCTGATTCTTTAGGTGCAGTTGATGAAGATATTGAAGAAGATAAGTTGGTAAGACAATTTCTCACAGGACTAAGAGGAGATGAGAAGTGGAAGCCTTTTATTTTGTCTATAGAACTTTCATTAGATCATTTCACTCCTGATTTGAATCAATTGTTAGGACATATGCTAACTTTTGAGAATGATATCAAAGGAGATGTTGATAAGAGTGCAGGTCATGCAATGTATTCTAAAGACAAGAAGAAAGCTAGCAAAGGAAAGCAACAATCAGTTGAAGATGAAGGTACTCCAAGTCAAGTAAACTTCCTAAGAGGAAGAGGTAGTGGAAGAAGTAGAGGAAGAGGGAGAAATAACAAAGATAATGTCAGAGCTTGTTGGATATGTGGTAAAACCAATCACCTATCTCATGATTGTTGGCATAATAATAAAAGCAATGGTAATTTTAATCAGAGCTTTAATCAAAGAGGAAGAGGTGGCAGATATTAGAGAGGAAACTTCAGAGGTAGAGGTGGTAGGAATTCTTTTGGAAGAGGTGAAGGAAGAAACTTTCAAAATCAATCCTATAATAACACCTACTACAATTATGCATCAGATCAGAAAGAAGATTCGACTCTTATTATGAATGTAACATGTGAAGCCTCACATGAAGACATGAGAGTATTTTATATTGACTCAGGATGTAGCAATCATCTGAGTGGAAATATTGCTTTGATGACTGATTTAGATCATAAGGCAATCAATCAAACAATTCAAATAGGTGACAATACAAAGCACAAAGTAAAGTCAATTGGTTCAGTTAAAGCCAAAGATGGAAGTAATATCTTGAGTAAGGTTCTATATGTTCCTACAATTCCAAAGAACTTGATCAGTGTAGGACAAATTGTGGAAAAAGGATATGAGGTAAGGTTCACTAATGATGGAGTTTATGTAGAAGACCCTAGTCAAGGGTATAAACAAATTGTTACAGGAAAGAAGGAAGGAAGGCTCTTCACATTAAAGATACAAGGAAATGTTGGACATGCTATGTTTACATATGGAGAGCAAAAGGTGTGTGAATTGGATCTTTGGCATAAAAGACTTGGACATTTTAATGAAAGAGGTATCAAAGAAATGGTTAACAATGGTTCAGTGCTTGGATTGCCTAATGTTGTAGGTCAACACATGACATACAGATGTGAAGCATGTCAATTAGGTAAGTCTCATAAGCAATCATATAATAAGCATGGTTTTATGTATTCAGAAAGACTTGAATTGGTACATACAGATGTGTGGGGTCCTTCAAAGGACTTTAGTATAAATGGTTCAAGATATTATGTCATATATGTTGATGATGCTACCAGATGGATTACAATCTATGTGATCAAAGACAAGTTAGAAGTGTTTAATACATTTAAACACTATCATGCATATGTAGAAAGAATTACAGGTCAAAACTTGAAGAGAGTAAGGTCAGATGGAGGGGGAGAGTATCTCTCTAATGAGTTCAGTGATTATTTGTGGATTGCAGGTATAAAGAGAGAGGTTACTTGCAAGTACTCTCCTCAACAAAATGGGGTAGCAGAAAGAAGAAATAGAACTCTTGTTGAGTTTGCATGGTCAATGATCAAGGAGAAAAATTGCCCTAATTATTTGTGGGCTGAGGCTGTGAACACAGCCACATATTTGGTCAATAGGTTACCATGAAAAGCCTTGCAGGGTATGACACCATATGAAGCTTTTTGGGGTTAGAGACCTACCTTGGATCTTGTAAAATATTTGGATGCTTGGCATATGCATATGTGCCATCACAATTGAGGCATAAATTGGAACCTAAAGCATAGAAATATGTATTCATTGGTTATGATGACAAGCAGATGGGTTATAGGTTGTGGAGTCCATCCACAAAGCAATTCCTTGTGTCTAAGGATGTTACATTTGATGAACAAGGTACTTGGTATGTAGGTACACTTAATGTTCATGCAGATGTTAAAGAAGTTGTGAATCACAAGAAAGGTAAATCAAAGGTTCAGATATTTGATGAAGATGAGAACAATGAAGTACAGGTTGAAATTGAAGAAGTGCCAAGTTTGATCCAGAATGTGATGAACTAGAAACTTCAAGAAGTAGAGAAGTTAGAAGGTCATCTAGGCACAAATGGCAGCCTACAAGGTATAGCTATGATACTTCATTCTTGACTACTAAAGATTATGCTTACATGTTAAAAGCAAATGAAGATCCATCCACATATGATGAAGCCAAAGGAAAGAAGAATTGGGAAAAAGCTATGCAAGAGGAGTATGATGCATTGATGGAAAATGAGACTTGGGATTTGGTTCCTAAACCAAATAGTCAAAAGATCATTGGATGTAAATGGGTCTACAAAACAAAAGGTTTGCAGATGGAAGTATATCTAGGTACAAAGCCAGGCTTGTTGTAAAGGGATATGCACAAACATATGGTGTGGACTATGATGAAACTTATAGTCTTGTTGCAAAAATGACAACCATAAGGACTCTCATAGCAATTGCTGCTTGGAAAGGTTGGAAATTATCTCAATTAGATGTGAAGAATGCATTTTTGAATGGTTTTATTTCAGATGAAGTTTACATGGAACAACCAGATGGTTTCAAAGATCAAGTGTATCCAAATTATGTGTGTTAGCTCAAGAGAGCTTTGTATGGGTTGAAGCAGGCCCCAAGGGCATGGAATTGTAGGCTTGTAAAGTTCTTAAAGGAACTTGGATTTCAAGCTTCAAAGGCAGATAATAGCTTGTTAGTCAAAGCAAATGAGGATGGATTTATTTATGTCTGTATTTATGTTGATGACATAATACTTACAGGAACAGATGACAAAGGTATGCACATGATTAAGAAGGAGATGAAGAAAGAATTCAAAATCAGTGATTTGGGAAATTTGTCATTCTTTTTGGGAATGGAGATTTCAGATACTCAGCATGGAGTATATGTAACTCAAGAAAGGTATCTCAAAAATTTGCTAACCAAATTTAAAATGGAAGATTGCATGATAGCACCAACTCCAATGGAAGTGAATCATAGATTGACTAGATATGGAGGAGAGGAATTCAAAGATATGAAGCTCTATCAGAGTTTGGTGGGTAGCTTGATTTATGCTACATTAACAAGACCTGACTTATCATATGCAGTTGGAGTTCTATCTCAATTCATGCATTGTTGTTGGCAGTAGCCTTGGTACATCAGGATCTACAAGACGTGAAAGTCAAAGAAGGGAGTCAGAGCGAAGGGACAGCACAAGCAAACAGGGCAGTCAAAGAAGATCTGGCAAGTAGGCCAATATTTTTTCAAGACATTAATGCAAATCAGAGAGATGGACATGCAGGGAAGAAGAGCAAGTAGGGAGCTTGAAGATATGTATGGCAGATCACTAGAAGAAATCCCTACAACAACAGTGATTTTTATCACTAATAATCATTGTAAATCTCATTTCACATTTTTGTAGCTCCATTTTGTGCAATCCAAGGAGTCCTTGAGCTTGAGGAGCCTTAGAAGTAGTTGCGTACCAATTTTCATAATTTTTAGATCTCGTTTGAATCCCCAAATAAGCCCTGGAACCTAATTTTTAACTAGGCCGGACACTAGGTCTGGACAGGGCCAAAAGCTAGTCAAAAACTATAAAAGGAGCTAGAGAGCTCATTTTTGGGGTAGATTGTAATTGAAACGAACTTGTAAGAGCATTTTGAAAGTAATCTAAAAAGCTCCATTGATTCTCACTCTTTGTCTTGCCTTGTGTGCGCGTGTGTGTGTATGTGTGTGCATGCTTGTGTGCTTCTCACTCACGCACTTGTGCCGCCACTTGCTCGAGGTCTTCATACCATCCTCACGTCTTCCCGGATTGACATTAAAGGAGGTGCTACTCATCATTGAGCTACACCAAATTTTGGCGCCGTTGCCGGGGATCGAGCTTTGAGGACGAGCGTGTGATGGTAAGACGTAGAGTTGACGCGTTGGAGTTGTAGGTATTTTCTTCACTCTCATCGATTTTCTTTTACTTTCTTCACCCTCTTCATCACCATCATCATCATCACCATCTCCCACGTCCACCTCCATCATCGCGAAAATTTCAGTTTTTTGACTATATCCCCATCTCCACCTCATTTCCCTCATTTCACTTGTGAGAGAGAGCGAGAGAGCGAATTTGCATGTGCTGTTTTTTGCATGTTTTGTGAGCTTTCTGCAGGTACAGGCCGCATCATCATCCCCAACACCCTGCGCAGGTACGGAAATCTGTGTAACTGTCTGTGTGTCGCCGAGCTCTGTCAATCGCGACCGACAGAAAAATTGCTCTAAATGCTAAACAAAGTGCATATCCATGACCTACAGGCTAAGGGCTTCCCAAAAATGTGTTTAGTTTTTTGAAATTCCACAGATTTCTGTCAATCGCGATCGACACGTCAATCGCGATCGACAAACCACGACGGACAGACCTGTCAATCGCGATCGACACGTCAATCGCGACCGACAGCCCACGACGGCTCTGTCAATCGCGACCGACAGAGTCAACGACCGATTGACCACGACCGACTGACCATACGCGTGACACGTGTCAATCGCGATCGAGCCATCAATCGCGATCGACTCATCAATCGCGATCGACACAGTCAACGATGGTTTGACCACGACGGACAGACCACGACGCCTCTGTCAATCGCGACCGACACAGTCAACGACTGTTTGACCACGATCGACAGACCCTCGCGACCGACCTGTCAATCGCGATCGACTCATCAATCGCGACCGACAGAGTCAACGACGCTTTGACCACGACTGATTGACTTTTCGTAACCCCTGTCAATCGCGACTGACCAGTCAATCGCGACTGACAGCCACGACGGACCTGTCAATCGCGATCGACACGTCGATCGCGACTGACCTGTCAATCGCGACCGACAGACTTTGCGAACGCGTTAGAAGGGCAAATTAGGTCAAATTTTTAAGGCAAGGTGATTGGTCTAAATTGTGATTAAGTGTGGGACAAACTCTAGGGTGTAGGATTGCATTGTTAGGCCGTGCCACAAGCTACTCGGGTATTCCTGTTTGACTGTTAGCTTGTATTGAACCCTGATTTAACCCCCTAAACCCTGAACAGCCCTAACTTTTCCATACGAAATCCAATTTTTGAGCTCTTGGGCTTGTTGGAAAGCTCGTGGCATATACTACACGCCCTCAACTGTTTTTTATAAAGATAATGCATTGATTTTCAGAGAGGGTAATTTGAAGTTGACCATACCCAGGGGGATCAAAGTCAGGAGTCTTTAGAATTATTTTCCTAAAAGTCACAATGCAAATGTGTGTGTGTGTCACATGAATGAAAGTGGTTGGTTTTGTTCTTTGGATATAAGCATTGAGCTAACCGTGGGTCTTTTACAGGTCCATTGAGAGCAACTGAGAGCACCATAAAGCAAGGGATCAACAAGTAAGGTTGGATTATTCTCATCTCCCTCTGTCATTTCCTAGCTCAAGCTAAGAACGAGTAGAGATAGGAGTAAGTCAGGGCGACGATAGGCAGTTATCAAGTTGAAGACTACTAAAGAACTCAAGTTCAAGCTAAAAACTTAGTTACTGTACTGTCGATAACCTAAAGGAAAAGAACCTAACGTGGAACGATCAACCTGAAATTACGAAGAACACTCAAGTAGTCCTACGACGTGATATCAGACAAGACCATAAACACTATAAATAACTAAAAAGAATTAAGTGACTGGTACCAATTGACTGGCAACGAGGTTGTACTCTGGAAAAAATTGGGATAATCAGTTAGGCATATGAACCTTAGGTCAGGACGACACCTAGCAAGAGAGAGACAAAGCCTTAGGTCTTCAGAGGCTAGTGTCAATCACACTGCAAGGTCTTGGGCCCAGCAGTTGAGCCACCACTCATACTACCCTAGCTCTGAGACCAGTGAGTCAGAAATGTCTCAAGGCATGGACAGACCTACGGGAAGTTCAGGAGTGCCTTACCTATACAGGGTAGAAGGCCCTTACAAAACGCAGCTGGAATACCTTAGGACCAACCGATTAGGTGCTAGCATCTATGAGGACGGCCTAGGAAGATCCGTGGTCCAGATTAAAAACCCTGACCAATCTATAGGACTAGAACATCCAGCTGTCAAGTTTGAAAATGGTGCATACCTGGACAAGGAAGGAACTCTATATGTAGTCACTAGTCACCCTGATAGGACAGATGACTTCGGGAATGTAATCTCAGAAGCAGACTTAGGTGACCTGGAACAAGGGAACATGGGTGCGGAACCTAGAACCCCTCGAGGTAAATCAGTTCTCACTAGGATTATCACACCTGAATGGGTCCCCCAAGACAACAAGAGCATAGAGTTGCTCCTCAATCGAGAAACTGACGAAGCCTTTTGGAGGTATAAGTCTAATCAGCCGACAGACATAGGAAATATCATGATCTATGAGTTTAAGGATCCGGATAGCCCAGGCAGAGTGACCTACTTAGATCATGCTTCAGAGCGGATCTTCGTGGTGACAGAAAATGATAGGCATGCCTACACTTGGAAGGGTGAATTTATTTTCCCCCAACCAAGATCAAATGTATCCTATGGTCACCCTGGGGCTGGAACTTCCCAAGCTCATGGTATGCAACGAGACAGAAGTAGGGATAGACCAGAAGTAAGTTTTGCCAACCCTGTAGGCAGAGAAAGAACGAGAACAGAGACGAATAGGGTAGAACCTCCTGAGATACATAGAGCCCACAGGAACCAAAGAAATGTAGATGGATTCCCTCTGCCGAGGCCTAGAGAGCACACAAGAACTTTGAGACCCACCCAGCTAGTTAAGTCCATGAAGAATTACTTTGACGGCACAGGAGATCCCTATGATCATGTGGCGGAGTTCAAGCAAGTCTTGAGAGCTGAACAAGTGGAGGATCTGTTCACGCAGTACAATGCCTTCGGTCTAACCCTTAGGAACACAGCACTTACGTGGTTTCAGCCATTAGATGAACGCCAGTTCAGGAGCATAGACCAACTCCTAGAGGCTTTCATTGTAGAGTTCTCTAAGAGTGGCATAAGACACAATACTTCCTCATTGATCCACAGCTTCAAGCAAACCCCTCAAGAGACCGTGAGACTTGCAGGAAGAAGATTTAGGCAATACCTTGAAAGATGTCCTATTTCGGAGCTACCCACATCTGCTAAACAAGTAGCCCTATTCCTTGATGGATTGCTGAGTACGAAATTGAGATCCTATGTGTATCTGAAGGACCCTAGGACTATAGAAGAGTGTGTACGCATGTGCATTGACATTGAAGATAACCTAGGGGAAGAGCTAGAGCTTTCCAAAATCTATAAAGATTCAGATAGCGCATCTAGCCACTCTTCCATGCAATCTACATCAATCGAGGAACTTGCTGAGAAGGTAGCTCAGAAATTAGGTGTAACTAGCAAACAAATTCCAAGGTTTGCCCCTGTGAAAAGGTGCTATACATGCGGTGGTGACCATATGGCGAACGTCTGTCCCATTATGGCTCAACCCCAAGTAAACCCTAGCAGCCAGTACTGCACCATAGAACGGAGATACACCAACCACACCGCGCAAGATTGCCCATACAACAAGCAGACTGTTAGGCAACCCTACCCGCAACCCTACCAACAAGGCAGATACCAAAACCAAAATCCACCACCACAATATGCTAGACCCCAACAAACCTATCAGCAACCATATCAGGCCCAACAGAGACCCCAACCGGTACTAGCTCAACAGCCCCCAAACCCCGCTAACGTGATTCCAGTAAAGTATGCTGTTGCAGAAGAAAACCTGAATAGGGCCATAGTACCAGTAACCCCATTGATCTCAGAAAGTGACCCAAGTGACCATAGCTTTGATTCTACACATGTCGATAGTCCCCAGGCTTACTACATGCAGTCTCCAGAACATGGGGAGTCTTACTATAGTGAGGAACCAAGTGAACCCAGTTGGGAGTCAGATTACACGAACGTCATGTATGCAAACCCCAACCCCAGGCCTCAACCTAGGCAAGTAAGACCTCCATTCCCAAGAGGACCGTGCTACAGATGCCAAGGAGATCATCTCATTCGTGATTGCCCCTTGCCCCCACCTACACAACCCCAGTCAGTGACTATCCAAGGTTTTTGCCAAGATTGTGGAAAGGAGCATCTTTTACGAGATTGCCCAAAGAACCCCAATAATATGCCAAAAATCACTCCGATCAATGTGATTGGTTTGGTTGTAGATTCCTCAGGAAGCGTCACTTCCACTGCACCAGTGCAGGTGGTCACTAGAGCTCAGGCTTTGCAGCAAAACCAAGAGACAAACCAGAGTAAGAATTCAGAGGCTAGTGAAACCGAGAGCATAACAAAGAAAAGGACTAGAGCATGGAAAGATAGTCGGGAAAGAATGAAAAGACAATGGGCTAAAAAGATGAGTGAACTTGAGGAAAGCATAAGAGAAACCAAAGCTAGGATAACTGAAATCACCTCTCAAATCCCCTCTCACAATACCCCGCCTCCACCCCTTCCATCTCCATCCGACTCACCATCTTCCCCACTGCCTCATCAAATCCCACCACCCCCTAGAGTAGGATCAGTTCTAGCAGATCCCACTCCTGAAGACCTGAACATGATGCTTAAAGCATATCAGGCCAGAATCCAAGAAGGGCCAAACGTCACGGATCATGACAAGTGCTATCCTAGAGCTGACCTAGAGATAGAAAGAACCAAACTGTGCGCGAAAATGGTCGCATTGGCTCAGACTATGTTTGAAGCCAGTCGCCTTTTCAATTACTCGGGCTCAGCCAAAACGCAATTACACCTGGATGGATTCCTAGAAAAGTTAGAGAGGATAATTGCAAGATCTGACAAGGAAGAAAAAAATCAGGATAAAGGAAAAGCAAGCAAAAACCTGAGCCATTCTCCATCGGAAGTTTATGCAGCCAATTCCCCTAAACCAGACGACTTCCCCTCCTTAGAAAGATTAGAGAGGCTAACTGCACAGCCAGAAAAGGAGCCTATCCCTCAAAAAAAGGAAAGGGCAAGAGAACGAATAAGCCAGCCTCTTCAGGAAGCTCATGTGCCTCCTCAAGGAGCCTATTTTCCTCCCCAAAGGTCACAGGTGCCTCCCTCGAAAGCTTATGTACCTCCACAGGTAAGCCACATCCCTTCCCAGAGAGCGTACGAGCCTGTTCGGAAAAGTAATAGAATGAGTAATCCTCCCCAAGAAGCTTGTGCTCCAACCATTTGCGAGAACGAGGAAAGAGCCAACGATAGAAGAAGCCCTCCTTCCCAGGTAGCATATGTACCTAATTCTACGGAGCCAGACACTTCTTCTTCTATGAATCGGTTTGCACCAGACTTCCTACGAGAGATTCAGGAAGACAAATGGGATAACGAAAGTGAGGTCGCCCCTCCTTTTGAACTTGTGGACGATGCACACGACCAATTCCCACAAGACATCCCATCTATTTACGGGGAGCATGAGAGTGTTCAGTCTCACGAGAGATTAGACTTTGAGTCTAATTCCATACAAGAGCTACCCCACTTCACAGGCCCATGGGAAGCAAAGTCCACATGTATGAGAGCACCCACAGTCATGGTAAGGAACGACGACTCAGTCATTCCTAGGAACACGGAGGTGGTGAAGAACACTAACGTGCAGTGTAATCTCAAGTTAGAAGAGCTACTCAAGGTTAGACCCGAATTGTGGAAACATGTAGCCAAACAGGTACCAGAGATAGCAAAACCTCGCTCCCAGGTAGGATCCCATAGGACAGTACCGGAAATTCCCTTGGATAAGATAGGAGATATGTGCGAAGGTGAAGAAGGGAACACCTATCTTCCCATTACCTACCAGGACCACACCACAAAGGCAATTTTGGACTCAGGTGCAGGAGTTGCAATTGCCACTACCTCCTTATGGAAGCGTTGGGGCAAGCCAGCACTCAGGCCGACGAGAATGAAATTGCAAATGGCCGATGGTCACATAGAGAGACCCCTAGGATTGCTGGAAGGAATAACTCTCACCACGTGTGGCGTTGAGTTTGAGCATAGCTTTGCTATATGTGACTTCAGCAAAAATCATGCTTATGAGATGATTTTAGGAAGACCATTTATGCGACAGTTGCAAGTGGTACAGGATTGGGGAACCAACTCCTTGTATTTGCAACATTTGGGTGTTACGACCAAAGTCAATCTCAAGGATTATTCTCATAGAGATGTCCCTCCTATCCAGTGGAATCCCATCCATAGAGCTAAAGATGACACAGAATCTGTGCATTCCATAGAATCAGGATCCTCATGGATGCATGAAGACACTCACTTATGGATGTGCAAGGTAGCAGTAGAAGAAGAGAAGAGAGAGAAAGCCAGAGAGGTAGGTGCGAAAGAAACCCATAGACCCATTCAAGACCCAGCCTATGCACCTGTAGTTTTTCCAGATGAGGAATTTGAACCCCATGGCTGGGCAGAAATTTTAGCAACAATGGACGTAGCCATCAATGAAGAACAATGGACACCTCACTGTGATGAGGATGGCTATGATATTTCAGTCTTCTCCATAGAGCCAATCATGGGAGAGGCAGTCCTAGAAGAATGCGAACCTGGCCCTGATGCATTTGAGGATGCAAGTGACTCCGATCTAGAGTCAATCATTATGGACCCACCATTTGCATCAGATGAAGAATATTTCCATGAAGTAGAATTTCAACCCCAGAGGCATGGAGAGCTGACAAATGACGTAAGATTAGCAACACATGTGAGCCCGAAGGAAGAAGGGAAGAGACGAAAGAAGAGAGAAGCCTCACCAGAAGAGGAAGAATCTTTGTTTGAAGTCCCAGAAAATTTTAAGAAGTATGAGATAGATGACAGGAGAGTCATGATAAGAATGCCTAAACGGGAGGCACAATCAGGAGAGGCCTATGATAATAAAGAAACCACCAAGAAAATAGTAGTGGCCATAGAAGAAGGAGAGGAGAGATGCACGTATATAGGCCATGACCTGACAGAAGAAGAAGAGCATGAATTGACTGCCTTGCTAAGAGAATACAGAGATGTATTCGCTTGGAGTTACAAGGATTTGAAAGGTGTTGACCCAGACATATGCTCACACACCATCCCCATGACCTCAGATGCCAAACCCTCTAAGCAAAAGCCTTATACATATAATGATAACTACGCTGCTAAGATCAAGGAGGAGATAGATAGACTGGTTGAAGCTGGATTTATCTACGAAATTGAGCACACCGAATGGGTATCCCCCATCGTGGTGGTGCCCAAAAAGAATGGCAAACTGCGTGTGTGCATTAACTTGAAAAAGGTTAATGCCGCCACGATTCGAGATAACTATCCGCTTCCCATCACAGAACATCTCTTAGAAAGAGTGGCAGGCAAGGAAGTGTACAGCTTCCTTGATGGATTTTCGGGCTACAATCAAGTAGCCATAGCTCCAGAGGATCAGCATAAGACAGCCTTTGCCACAGAATGGGGCATTTTTGCTTTTAGAGTAATGCCATTTGGGCTTACCAATGCACCAGCTACCTTCCAGAGACTGATGTGCCATGTGTTTAAGGAGTTCCTAAGGAAGAGTTTAGAAGTCTATGTTGATGATCTTTGCGCTCATTCCAACGTTAGGCAAACTCACATTCCTGAACTCAGACAAATCTTTGACAAATGTAGAGAATATCAAGTCTGCCTAAACCCAGAAAAGTGCGTTTTTATGGTCAGGCAAGGCAAGATTCTAGGACACATAGTGTCAAAGAATGGCATATCTACAGACGAAGAAAAAGTGAGAGCCATAGCAGAGCTACCGAGGCCAAAGAATGTCAAGGAAGTACAAGCTTTCATGGGGCATTGTGGTTATTATCGACGATTTATACACATGTATGCCGTCATTGCAAAGCCCATGTACGGACTTCTGACAAACTTTGAGTGGACGGATGAATGTGAGAATTCCTTCCAAGAGCTTAAACGAAGATTGTGTTCAGCACCAATCTTGACCACTCCAGATTGGAATAAGCCATTCCATGTTCATGTTGATGCATCCAATTATGCTATTGGGTGTGTGCTGGCACAACCTACGGGTGAAGGTAATATGGATCTTCCAATTGCCTATGCCAGTAGACAATTGAACGCGGCCGAACGGAATTACACCACTACAGAGCGCGAAGGATTAGGCATGGTATATGCAGTCAAGAAATTTAGACACTATTTGCTTGCAAATAAGTTTAAATTTTTTACTGATCATCAGGCATTGTTATATCTTGTAAACAAGCCATGCAATACAGGAAGATTAGTGAGATGGTTTCTCTTGCTAATGGAATACGACTTCGAGGTTGTGGTAAGAAAAGGAAGGACTCATTTGAGAGCAGATCATCTCTCTAGGCTCACATCGGGAGAAGCCCCACAAGGAGTGCCAGATGACCTTCCTGACGCTTACTTGTTTAATTTGGAAGTTGTACCGCAGTGGGCCAAGCCAATAGTACCAGTCTTGACATACGGGCCTAACCATCCTGTGGTAAACACACGGAACAGAGAGGTTGTAAAAGCCCAAAAATACCACATCATGGCCGGAAGTATGTACAAGCACACAGATCAAGGGATCTTGGCTTGTTGCGTAGAAGAGGATGAGTACGCTAAATGGTTGCAATTAGCACATGTAGGTGCGTTAGAGCAACACCATTCAAAGCAAAGAACTTTGCAGACTCTAAAGAGATTCGGAGTGCATTGGCCAACTATGGAAGCTGATGTCCAAAAGTTGTGCAAGGAATGCCCAATCTGTTGCACTAAACCACCAGTGGAACATGCCACTCTTTATCAAGTATCCATTGTGCCAGATTGGAGCGAACCACTAGTATCATTCCTGAGGACAAACACATTCCCTCCAGACATGACTCTGGCTAGGAAAAGGAGTTTAGAACAAGAAGCCTTGGATTACTCACTCATTGGTGATAATCTATACAAACGCGGTAAGGATGGTTACCTGAGACTGTGTGTCCATGAAAGTGAATATCTCAAGATCTTGGAAACTGCTCACCAAGGGGTAGCAGGAGGACACTTTGGACCAGATCGGGTAATCAAGGCGATACTATTTGCGGGCTTCTGGTGGCCTACCCTTCACATGGATGCACATACCTATGTGAAACGGTGTGATGTCTGTCAAAGGACTCAGTATCCTATACGCAAAGATGAGATGCCACTGAAACCTATGATGGGTGGACGTGCATTCTCTAAGTGGGGAATAGACTTTGTAGGTCCTATTAATCCCCCAGCTAAGGGTTCGCATGCGGAATACATCATTGTGGCAACAGATTATCTCACCAAGTGGGTAGAGGTAAAGGCTACGACAAAGAACGATGCTCAAACAACTGCCAAATTCTTGTTTGAGAATGTATTCACGAGATACGGGCTACCTATAGAGCTTGTAAGTGATAGAGGCACTCATTTCTTGAATGAAGTGATTGAAAATCTACTCCAAGAATTCTTGGTAATACACAAAAAGTCTGCCCCTTATCACCCTCAAGCTAATGGACAAGCTGAGAGCACTAATAAGATTTTATGCAATGTACTGACAAAACTAGTGAACACTAAACGCTCTGATTGGGACAAACAGCTACACCATGCTGTTTGGGCATACCGAGTTGCCTACAAAACGGTACTCCAAGCCACCCCCTTTCAGATGGTATTCGGCCAAAACGCTGTGCTACCCTTGGACTTCCTGATCCCTACATTGAGAGTAGCACAAGAGCACGAATGGACAGGTCATGAGCTCTCCTCTAGGATCTTTGACCTTGAACGATTAGGAGAGACAAGACTGAGAGCCGCTGCAGGGATATATGCAGCCAAGAAGAGACAGAAGGCATATTTCGATGCCCATGTGAAGGATAAAGGCCTGAAAGCAGGAGATCTAGTCTTGGTCTATACACTCAAACAACACGCGAGGAAGCTAGAAAAGAGAGGCTACGGACCTATGATCATCAATAGGATCTCCACAAGCGGAGCGGTACAATTGGCCACATTAGAGGGTAATGTTCTCCCAAATTATATTAGCGGTTGCAGAGTCAAGTTGTACCAGGAACCCCTCACAGAAGAAATGCTTAGCCGACTCAATACTGCTAAGAAACGCAAAGAGGAAGAAAAGCGAGTGCGAGAAGAAGCTCAGGCAGAAGCCTTAGAACGCATTAGAAGGATGAAATTACGTAGGCAAAGCAGAGAGCAGCCTAGGACAAATGACTATGCAGATCAAGGATATCATGTGGCAATGTGTGAAGTCGCAGGAACCAGCTCACCTAGGATAACTGATCGACGTCCTTTCGTAACCCTAGATATCGGACAAGGAAAAAGTGCAAGGACTGTAAGAGCCTTGATTGACTCAGGTGCAGCCACTAGTGCGGTTAGAATGTCTTACTGTCAAGATTTACAGTTAACTGTCAATCCTGTGGAGGCATATCTTATAGGATTGGGAGGCGTGGAAACCCCTTGCATGGGCGAGGTGGAACTTCCCCTCTACATCCATGATGAAGCAATGACAGTTAAAGTACTAGTGTGTCAGGATGAGGATCTCACTGAGCCTCTTGTCCTGGGTCAAGATTGGATTTATGACCAAGCAGTCAATCTAAACCTAAGAAGTGGACTTCTCCAGGTTTGGGTCAATCATAGTCGAGTTACAGTAGAATTAGACAATCAAGCACTCAAGGAACTAGGAAAGGCACAGACTCCTGGTCCTTCCAGGGGTACACATGAAGATGACCATGCTGTTCTTGTCCAAAACTATGTGTTGCAAAGGAATGATATTCGCAAAAAAGGAGTCAGGAATGCAAAGGAACTCCCTTCTTTTCCAAAGGCGAGAAAGAGGCAGCAACCCAAGGTGGATCAAAGGCAGAAGAAGCAGGGTACTACCTATGTCAGAGATCAAAAGTACCTGCGCAGCAGAACAGCCCAGCAATTAGATCAGGTATGGGTGCGGAAAGGCGAACGACCAGTTGCGCCACCGTCAACTACAGGGGCAAAGCCTCTTATTAGTGACCAACAACGCAATGCTAATAAGAAGTCTTTCAGAAATTCTTCTGCTAAAGTAAAATCTATTTGGGTGCCCAAGAAGTCGATGAAGGCAAGCCCACAATCAAGACAAATTTGGGTGCCTAAGGCTTGCTTGATGGCACAAGTAGCTACGCTGAAGCCACAATTTAAACAGCATAACACAGCGACGCATACTGCCAGATTTCACTCGTTCTCAACACTCATGTACACACCAAAACCCAAGAGCGTACATGTAATCAATTGTAAATGGGTCCCAAAAAGGCCTCATCCTCAAACCACGACACCGAGAAGGCTCTGTAGAGACTCTCCGAAACCGAAAGCACCGCCCACCCACTGCATTTGGCAGCCTAGGGTCCGTAATAAACCCCCCGACCCCAATTTGTAAATTCATAACCCACTTACTAACTGCAATAGTTTCCTAGGACAACACAATCACTAACTACACACACTATCTTCATGCACTTACTAACCACTAACTCACCTTCTACCTTATGTTAATGTTGTAACGGGGACAACAACGGATTTATTTTGTCCATTACAATGTTAACACATGGTTCTATATTCTCACAGAACCAATCAGCAAACAGGCCATGGCAGAAGCAGGTACCAGCGCTCAAGCCGGATCTGGTCCCCAGATCGTGGACATAGAAGCACTTCTCCTTGAGCCACGCCTCACCGCAAGACCGCAAGAGCTTCGAGAAGTGCATGTGCTCCCCATCCAGGACCCTCCTCAAGGACACACCTCTCAAGTAGGTAAGCATGCGCATTGGTTCAGTGATGTTGCTGGACCACTGGGCGATGGAACCTACTTCTGGGAAGCAGAACTGGAATTCAATGGCAAATGGGGTCGATACCACTTTTTCACTCGCGAATTTGAAAGCTACCAAAATGCTGAAGTCATGAGATCAGTTTGGGTCAAAGCAGGTGTGGAAAGTTATTTCAGGACTCACATACCAAAGCCGGACTTTTTACGATGTTCATATCTGATCAGTACAATCACGCCGAGCAGGGCCAAAGGAGGCGACAGCACCTTTGTGTTGCCATCACTGCTGCCGGGTAATGAGCTTAAAAGGTTCAAGCTGGACCTCAATCTGGTAAGAGAAGCTTTGGGAATGTATGGCATGCACATCCCCACAGAAAAGGAAACCATGGTCCCAGGTCGAATGAAGCACAAGGATCTGAATAAGTTGAAGGATATGGTAGCCATGACACCTACCATTGCGCTTCACCTGCGAACCATCATGCAGCATTTTGCGTTTCCCGCCCAAGAACGATTCACAATGCCCCCGAAAAAAATATGGTTCAGTTTATATCTAGCAGAAACCGAAAGCCTACCCATCAATGTGCCACACTGGATAATAGACCAGATCCACCTAGCACATCAAAGGTGGAACAAGAAACAGAAGAATGTACTCCACGGGTGTTGCGCTTTGACCAGAATAATCTACAGATGCTTGGCTTATGACGTGCCTGTTCAGCGGGCACTCGTATGGTCCCGAGTCCAAGAATTCCAAAGAAGACTATCAACAGCAGGTCCCCCATCCAAGAAGATGAGGGGGGGAGTCCAACTACCCTGTGCTCAACCAAGGGGAGCTACCGCTACACCAGAAATCACTCCTCCTCAGACACGACGAGTTAGGCCATTCACAATCCGGTTACCAAGACCAAGCACGGAGGGGCCTAATCTGGTGTTTCCCCCCATTCCATCCGATTTGGAATTCCCGCAGGGATTTACTCTTGAGGACCTCACGGATGAAGAAATTGCCCGATTAATCTATGACTCTAACCTCGAAGCAGAAGCAGCGCGAGCTCAGGAACCACGACCCAAAACAACATCGGCCCCCACCCAAACACAAACTGTAGAAGTCGATGTAGATGAACAAGAGGCAGGAGGAGACGAAGAAGAAGCCGACGAAGAACAACAGCAAGAATATGACGAACTCTCCGAGTTAGCAAGTGCCCCAGCATATTCGGCACAGATCAAGAGACTATATCGAACCATGCGACTGGTTCAGGAACAGCATAAGATGTCTCTCGAACAAGGCAAAAGACTCATGAACGACTTGCTAGCGGAGGAAGGTGTGGATGATTTATTCATTGAGTCCATGAACCTTCATGCCGACGCTGTAGGACTGGACGAGGCCATCCATGAGGCAATGGCCTACATCCACAGGTTTGAAAAAAGAGTTCCTACTCGTCCCAGGAGGTCCGGAAAGCAAATTCACATCAATACATCAGCACCTGGCGAGTCAACGCAAGCAGAAGAATATCACGAAGCACCGTTATCACCACCATCCCCACCTCACACTACACAATTCACTCCACCGCAGGACACTAACACTACCACATCCACTACCACTACCGTTGTCATGGGCATCCCACTCTCCCCGGGAATCCAATTCGGGGGAGTCACCATGCCCACCTTCACCACCCTGTTCACCGATGTCACATCCACTCCACCAACAATTCCCATCTACACAGTCACTCAAACAGTTGACACGATGGAAACATCACCTGCCACAGCACCGCTCCCTCCCCCCATGCCACCTTCATCACCCATACCCCCTCCACCCACATCTCCACTTACATCCACAGCATTCACCTCTCCCATTCCCGCCCCCATTCCCCCTGCATCTTCACCTTTCCCAACATTATTTAATGTAAATAACATATTTTTTGCATTAAACCAATGTGTATACCAGCTCCAACATGAGTACAAAGCTCTGGACAACCGGTATCAGCAACTGGAAACGCACCATCAGAACTTACAAACACAATTTCACATTCTACAAACAGAAAATGCAGAACTGAATCAACGCTACGCGACGCTTGAGCAGGCTCACCAGACATTACTGGCAGCACCCCAACCATCGACAGAATCAGGTGCCAAACAACTAGAAGCTCTGCTCGAGGTATATCAAGCCGATAATCTCAAAGTCCGGCGTAACCTGGCACTTCTTAGAAAACACATGGCGGCCGCCCTAGAAGAAAACAAGAGGCTGCAGCAGCAAAATGAAGCTAATCTAGAAGCAGCAATGGAAGACGCTCCACACGAAATTGATCCAGAACAGTTTAAAGCGGTGCCCTCAGCGACAATGAAGACCATCTTGGACAGCTATGCAGATCTATTAGAAGCTCATGATGACTTGGAAAGGGAACGTGATGCGCTGCGCAATAAACTCCAAGAGCAACAGACAACACCCAAAGTCACGGAAACGACCACGACTTCAGAGGAAGTCAAGGAATTGAAAGAGCAGGTGGCCGAATTACAAGCAAGATTACTCACACATGAAAGGCAACCCTCTCCAGTTGTCGAACCAGAACCCGAGGATTTGGTACCCATCGAGGTAGATGAGACGTATGAGGAACCTTACGTTCCTATGCCAATGCCAGGTGGGGAACAAACGGCAGAAGGAATGGATACGCTAGAAATCGAAGTACCTGAGTGGCTCCAAACACTAGAGAAAACGGCATCAACTCATGAAGATCGAGTAGCAGTTCAGATCCAATCCATGGCAAAGATAGAGGACACTATTATTAAATCAGAATACTTCCGCAGCATGTCCCACCATAGATGGATCGGAACCAATGATGATCAATACGTGCCCTACTGTATACTCCTGGCGGACTACAATGCAGAAATCCAACATAAATGTGGCAAACCTCCAACGTTTGCTACACAATTTGGGCCAGATGACATCCTAGAGAGCGCTAAAAAAGGATCCATTCATCAACCCACTTGGAGGATCCGACTCCTCGAAACCTACCCGGAGATGGTTCGCACCTGGACGAATATGCCTCTTTTTATCAAATATAACCCTTGTTATGTTCCTGTCCTCCGCAGACGTACATGGCCAGAGTTTACCATTGCAGTCAAGAATATCAAGGGATGCGCCAAATGGTTAAACTACGTCTATCTAGCACCCCCTCAAGGGCCCCCCACCGTCAATTACATGATCTCCACTATAAGGCACTGGAGCCTCCGATTAAAGAATACCCCTGATGTAATGGCCCAGATGTGCATGAAAATTTTTGAGTTAATGCTTATTACATTCAGGACATTCAAGAATATCAAGGACCCACACTTCTCAGGCGTCGGATTCCTTACAGGAAACCAAGATTTAGTTTATGACATGAGCACCACTCCTTCCATAGAGGTGATATACGCTTGGCACGCCAGAATAAAATACCTCCCAGCCTGCTTTAAACAAACATTCGAAGAGATGTTCATAACAGGGTTCTGGGAATACCACTCAGAAATATTTGTACCCAGACCCTCACATCTCCTCCATTTATTTGCTGTGGAGCGAACCATTCACTCAGAGCAGTTACGGGTGCCACATCCAGATGTCCCAGGGCCAGTCAATTGGGATGCATTGCTGACAGATCTAGCAAGGGGACTCAGGTTAGAAGAACACCACCTCGCCGCCGATGTTGTACAATACTACGTACAAAAAGCAGCTAGACAAGGGTCTGTCAGGGGCGACAGACGCGAGAGTGGGGGGGGTGTTGGCAGTAGCCTTGGTACATCAGGATCTACAAGACGTGAAAGTCAAAGAAGGGAGTCAGAGCGAAGGGACAGCACAAGCAAACAGGGCAGTCAAAGAAGATCTGGCAAGTAGGCCAATATTTTTTCAAGACATTAATGCAAATCAGAGAGATGGACATGCAGGGAAGAAGAGCAAGTAGGGAGCTTGAAGATATGTATGGCAGATCACTAGAAGAAATCCCTACAACAACAGTGATTTTTATCACTAATAATCATTGTAAATCTCATTTCACATTTTTGTAGCTCCATTTTGTGCAATCCAAGGAGTCCTTGAGCTTGAGGAGCCTTAGAAGTAGTTGCGTACCAATTTTCATAATTTTTAGATCTCGTTTGAATCCCCAAATAAGCCCTGGAACCTAATTTTTAACTAGGCCGGACACTAGGTCTGGACAGGGCCAAAAGCTAGTCAAAAACTATAAAAGGAGCTAGAGAGCTCATTTTTGGGGTAGATTGTAATTGAAACGAACTTGTAAGAGCATTTTGAAAGTAATCTAAAAAGCTCCATTGATTCTCACTCTTTGTCTTGCCTTGTGTGCGCGTGTGTGTGTATGTGTGTGCATGCTTGTGTGCTTCTCACTCACGCACTTGTGCCGCCACTTGCTCGAGGTCTTCATACCATCCTCACGTCTTCCCGGATTGACATTAAAGGAGGTGCTACTCATCATTGAGCTACAATTGTCCTAGAAAGGAATATTGGATTGCAGGACAAAGAGTACTTAGGTAGATCAAGGGCACACTTAAAGAAGGATTGTACTATGGATTTACTTCAGATACAAGAGTCAAAATATATAGTAATGCAGATTGGGCAGGTAATTCTGATGATAGAAGATCAACACATGGATACTTGTGTTATGTGGGAGATAAGTTAATTTCATGGTGCTCCAAGAAGCAACATACAGTTGCTTTATCATCTACAAAAGAAGAATACAAAGGTATGGTAGAAGCTGCAAAGGAAGTAATATGGTTAAAGACTCTTATGAAGAGTTTAGATATTGTTCAAAGTACTCCTATCATTTGTGCAGACAATATGAGTTCTTTATATTTGGCAGCAAATCCTATGTTCCATGCTAGACTAAACATATTGAGATTCAGTATCATTTTTTAGAGAGAAGGTTGTTGATAAAGAAATAGAAGTTATGCATACTCCTACAAAGGATCAACTTGCGGATATGATGACAAAAAGCTTGGATGGACCAAAGTTGCAGAGATTTAAAGATATGGCAGGGATAAGGAAGATGCAGGTAATCACAATTGATGATTGAGGGGGAGCTGTTGGAGTAGGACAATCAACAATTGGTGATTATATAAAGCCTAGAAGTGAAGAAATGAAGAAAAGATTGAAGTCCAACTTCATGGAGTAAAGAGAAGATTCAGATAGTAAAGTTCTTTAAAACATATGTACATTAGTTTTGTAAATACTTGAATATACTTGAAGTAATGACAAATCAATACTCATATGTATATATAGATATGTGTAGATGGTCTTAAGAGATGAGTGAGATGAAGCATAGATGAATAGATGATGTGTATTGGATGTATCATCCATCAGATGTATGAAGAGTTGAATAGAAAAAATGTTCAGAGAATTTTGCATCGATCTTTCCTCTAGTTCTCCTTCTCTGTTTGATTTTATCAGAAATCCTTTTGTGCACATCTAATACCATAGTTAATCTATCTATGGTTAAAGTTTGAGAGTCCAATTGCAAACAGGCTAAGAGAAGTTTGTGTAGGAACATCTATGTGTGAGAAAGTACTGAGTGTCTTCTAAAACAGGCGCATATTCGATGGTCAAAGAAATTTCAATATTCTTGGTTCTAGCATGGTATACTGGATTAGTTGTTAGATGTAGTGAGCTTGTGTTGTCACCAAAAATGGGAGGTGTTCAAGAATGAAGTCCAAGATCTATATACAAAGACTTTAACCACATGATTTCTTGAGTTGCATTAGCCAAACCTCTATATTCGGCTTCAGTAGAAGATAATGCCACAGTTGGTTGCTTCTTGGATGACCAAGAAATGGTTTTTGAACCTGCAAATGATATATACCCAGATGTGCTTCTTTTATCATCTCTAGATCTCGCCCAATCTGCATCTGAGTAGACCTTTAGCTCAGTATCTGAAGTATATGAATAAAAAAAACCTTCATTCATGGTCCCCTTTAGGTACTTGAGGACTCTCTTGGCTGCTTCCATATGTGGTCTTCTTGGCTTATGCATAAACTGACTCAATATGCTAACGCTATAGCATATATCCACCCTTCTGAGTGTTGCATAGTTGAAACTTCCAACCAAGCTTTGATAGCTTGTGATGTCTTCAATTGGCTCTCCTTCATAAGCACTAAGCTTATGATTTTGCTCCATAGGTGTATGTGCACACTTGGTATTTTCCATCTTGAACTTGATGAGCATGTCATGCACATACTTCCTTTGTGTGATGTATATACCTGAATCTGTGTAGATTAACTCCAATCCAAGAAAATAAGTGAGTGGTCCGAGGTCACTTATTTTGAACTCCTCCTTCATTTGACTCTTTACCTGTTTGATTCCTTCAAGATCATTGCCTATGATAATAATATCATCAACATACACACATAAATAGATCATTTCAGATCCATTCCTCTTTATGAACAAAGAGGTATCCGCCTTGCTAGCTTTGAATCCTTGGTCCTGCAAATAAGTTACCAATCTGAAATTCCAAGCTCTTGGAGCTTGCTTCAATCCATACAAAGCTTTCTTTAGTTTTCATACATAGTTAGGATGATGTTCATCCTCATATCCAGGAGGTTGTGCCATATACAGTTCCTTAGAAATCCATCCATTCAAGAATAGCATTCTTTACATCAAGTTGATAGAGATTCCATTCCATGTGGATTCCTCTTGATTTTTTATATCCATCGAGATCCAATTACCTTCATAGATGGCTTGTTAGGTACAAGCTCCCAAGTGTCATTCTCCTTCAAGGCTTCCATTTCTTCATCCATTGCATCTCTCCAAGCTTTTTTGCTTTGTGCTTCTTCGAATGTGGTAGGCTCTTCATTGGTTGAATCTTTTGCAATGTAGATTGAGTGCTTGGTGACTAAAGAAGTATCATAACCAAACCTCTCAGGTTTCTTCTTCTCCCTTGAAGACCTTATAAGTGGTTGATGTGAGCTCCCGGGTCCATATGTAGCATCCTGCATCTTTGCTTTACCTTTGTGCTTCCATAGCTTTAGTCTTTCCAAGTCTTCTAGGTCAATCTCCGAATCACTTTCTTCAATCTGCTTTGGCTCCTTTGGTTGAAGTGATGAAAATTCGTCATCCAAGTCATAAGGTAGCTTCACTTTCCTCTCATCATCAAACCATGATTTGTTTTCATCAAAAAATACTTCTCTACTCAAAGAAAATCCTTTATTGGTTGGATTGTACAATCTATATCCTTTTTGGTTTTGGTCATAACTAATAAATACAGACTTCTCTGCCTTGGGATCCGATTTCCCTCTTACTTGAGAAGGAATGTGAGCATAGGCTAAGCATCCAAAGATTTTACAATGCTCTAGACTAGGTTTTCTTCCATTCCACACTTCATATGGAGTTATTCCATCTAGTGATCTAGATGGAAGTCTATTTATGAGATATGTGGCTGTAGACACATCCTTTGCCCATAGGTAGTTTGGCAATCCCTTTTCATTGAGCATGGACCTTGCAGCTTTGACAATAGCTCTATTCCTCCTCTCTGCTACACCATTGAGTTCGGGTGTATACCTTGTAGTTACTTCCCTTTTAATGCCTCTTTCATGCAAGAAGGCATCCAATTCAGAAGAGAAGTATTGTCCTCCACCATCTAATCTGAGTCTTTTCAAAGTCCTACTTGTTTGGTTTTCAACAAGAGCAATATACTTCTTAAAGCAATTAAACACTTCATCCTTGTGCTTCATGAAAAACAGAATGGTCCACCTGCTACAATCATCTATGAAAGACACATAATATATTGAGCCTGATATAGATGACTCCTTACTTGGACCCCACACATCCGTGTGCACTAGATCCAAAGGAATTTGATACATATATCCTTTCTTATTGAAAGGTTGTCTATAAGCCTTGCCGAGTTGACAAGCTTCGCACGTATAAATCATGTGTTGCCTTGTGATATTAGGCAAACCAAGTACACTTTGGTCCCTGCAAATTTGTTTGAGTGTCCTCTCACCAATGTGAGCAAGCCTTTTGTGCCATATCTCCAACTCTGTAAGAGTTTGAGATCCATAGCTAAACAAAGCTGTGTTCTTTGTATCTTCCACTTCAAAAGTGAAGAGCCTTCCTGTCTTTTCTCCTTTGGAAATCCTTCAAAAGCCTTGCCTTGGGTCTTCAACATATGCTCCAAATCGGTTGAATCTAACCGGCAATCCTTTTTCAACAATTTGTCCAACATTTATTAATTTTTTGGTAATTGTAGGGACATACAAGACTTTGCTTAAGAGGTTCATATTCCCATCTGATGTCTTCACATTACCTATCTTCTCCACTGAGTTCTTTGTGTCATCTCCTGTATGCACTTCTTGTTATGAGGATCTTCCAAATCAGAAAGTAAAGCCACATTTCCTGCTACATGGTTTGAGCATACCGAATCAATGTAAAATATGTGATCATCATCCTTACCCTTCTTCACTGATAGATTCATAATAAATAATGAATCTTCTTGACTTTTGTCCTTTTCATAGTTATTGTAATCTCTTCTTCCTCTATGGCCACTTTGATAGTTGTTGTTGTTGTAATTGTCGTTGTAGTAGTTGTTGTTGTAGCCTCCATTGTACCTGCCTCTATTTGATCCATAGCCACCTCTATTGAATCCTCTTCCTCTTGAGTTCCTCGGGTTCCTGAAACATTCTTCAGTAGTATGATTAGACAAGCCACATATATTGCAAGGTTGAGATGATTGGAATCTCCCCCTACCTTGCTTTCCACCTCTGCCTCTTCCTCTAGCTCTTCCTCTACCTGCAAAGTTTGCTTGGAAAGAGCTACCTTCATCTTCATTCTTCCTATTCTCTTCCTTTTCCTTGACCTTAGCTTTATCAGAATATAAGGCACAAGTTTGATTACCTCTTGAGGACTCACCACCTTTGCTAACCTTTGCTAACCTTTGCTTCATGAGTGAAGAGTTGGCCCATGAGTGTGTTGAGGTCGGGTACACGCATATCCATGTACAAATCCATGGCTATTGTGAATGACTCCCACTTGTCGTATGCTTTGATTCCATTTATGATTTTTCTAATGATTTGCTCCTCTTCAACTACCTCTCCAATGCTTCCAAGTTGGTCAGAAATCTCCTTCATCTTTGTGACATAAACTTTGCTTCGGGCTTTTCTTCATTGTTGTGAACTCCATCCACAATTGGTTCTTCCTTGCTCAAGTGTTGGAAGAGAAGAAAGAAGCAAGTGCATTCCACGTCTCTCTTGATGTCTTGCATCCCTTGACATGAGGTAAAAGAAAATTTGAGATTGAGTTTAGAATATAGGACCTATCTAGTGCATCCTTTGAACACCAATTTGAAAGTCCTTCCACTTATTCATGTGATGGTTGCCCTTTGTTCCTCATGGTTGGCATTCCTTCATCTTTATATATGAATCCATATAGACTCCTCCCTTGAAGGTAAGCCTCCATCCTTAGAGACCATGCTAGGTAGTTTTTTTTATCCAATTTGTCAATCATTGATGGAAATCCATCTCCCTTGTTGCTTGACTATGCTCTGATACCACTGTCAAAAGAGATGGTGGATGCAATCCAAAGATGAGTTGGTGCTGCTACAACCGGCTTCACACCAGCCAATTGTGACTTCAGAGTTGATTAGTAGACCCTTTGAGCTTCCTAAATCCACCAAAATATCAGCCAAGTACTTTGGAACATGTATCCCAAAAGTTTAAGTCAAGACAGACAAGTTGCAAGATGACTAGCTCCCAAAAACTTGCTATTTTTGGACATACACCTGTTGGAAAAATTGAGCAGTGCTCTCAACCTGGTAGGAATTAGATAAATTCCTTTTGGACATAGAAAATAGGCTTAGGAAGCTTTGCAATCCAAGTTAAAACACTTCAAATGATGGAATGAGCACTGAGAACAAGATTCATCAATTTCTCAAACATGCCCACCATTCTCGGGGCTCTAAAGAGATAGACTAGTGAGCAATAAAATGCAGATGTATCCCAAACTCGTAATCCAATGACCATGAAAATTGGTAGGCCAAAACTAGACATTAAGAGATATTCAAGGCATGTTAAACCATTGAAAAAGGTTGAGTAGAACGCGAGATATGACCTTCTGAACTTACTCCTCTGAGTGAGTATAGTAGAGAACAAAACACAGAAGTAGATAATGACAAATGTATAGATTCACATATGATTACAACCACATTGGCAATGAATATTTGCACAATGGGATTAGAACGATAGAGATATGGAGTAAGCTCTTCAATCTCTACAAAATGACATGAAGTGGTCACGTACAAGGCTTGCTAATCACCTCTTCCTTCTTGCTCTTTTTATAGCTATTCTTGGAGGGAGTTTTGAATTTGATTTCAAATGGCTGCACCTAAAAATGATCCCCAAAGTTAGGAGATATTACCTCAGCTCAAAAACTCGTGGTTTTCGGTAGTTAGAGCCACCACTTTGCTATTACATCATGTATGAGGTAAGCCATCCTTTTCCTTTTTCTTTTTTTCAATTACAAGAGATAAAATGTACTCTTTTACAAGAGGTGTTCACATGACTACACTTGTGACTTACAAATGATCATAATATCAAGCATATCAAGCATGTAGGCTTGGGTAAATTGCACTAACAATAAGTCAAGATGATAGTGAATGGAATAGATATGCAATTAGGTTTGGTGCCAAAATTTTACATGAAACACAACGAAAATATCCACAGATCAAATGAGAACTATGGAGTATGGTAACAACTTTGAAAACAAACAAAGAATATTTCATTGGTGCAAATGTCAAAGTTGAGACTGATTGTTTGCCTCTCATTGGAATGATAGCCAAATGTTCATCTCCTGATATAGCCATGCTTAGATGGATCTCATATATTAAGTTCATAAATCCTGAGTTAGTTCACATTTCAGGTATGTCAAACTCAGTTGTTGATATGTTATCGAGAGCTAGATTTGATGATCATCTTGAAAGTGATCTAATAAAGAATATGAACTTAGTTGACTATGTTCAATATATATACGAGTATGATAAATTTCATGAGTCTGAGTACGAAAATGAATGGAGAGACATCGGAAAGTATTTGAGTACACTACAACCATTACCTAGCTAGACTACGAATAGATTCCGTAACATTAGGAAAAGAGCTTATAACTTTTTCCTATGTAACGGTTATCTTTGGAGACATGCTAAGGGTAAGGTTAACAATCCACAATGAATCCTAGGAAAATGAGATCTTCAATTGCAACTAATGAAGGAAATGCGTGAGACATTATGGGCAGGTCATAAAGGATTTCTTGGAACATATGAAAAAATTAGAAGTACCTGTAATTGGCCTAGGATGTATGTTGACATTAGTAGCTATGTTTCTACATGTTCTACTTGTCAACTTCATTCATCAGTCAAACATAGAGATCCATTGCATCCTACTTATCCACCCTGTATTCACTACAAGTAGGTAGTAGATCTTTTAACTATGCCTAAAGGTATTGACAAAATGCGTTACATTATACTTGCAAGAGAAGATTTCACTAATCATGTAGAGGGACGTGCACTGCGATCTAAGACCACTAACAATGTTTGCAAATTCTTGCTTGAAGATGTCATAAGTCACTTTGGGTGCCTAAAGAAAGTAGTTGCCGATCGTGGAGAGTTGAATGCAAGAGAAGCGAAAGAGTTCTTTGAACATCACAGTGTCAGCACGAAAGTAACATTTGGTGGATCAAGCCAACCGTTGGAATTACGATGCACGCTGGGTGCTTGGAGCAAGCTCAAGTAATGTAAAGGAACTCAAAGGCCTCAATCAATTACTCGGCATAGAAAATCAATTAGCATTCAGTTTATTAGCTTCTAATGAGGCTAGCAATTTCAAGGTTTCGTTGAACTTGCTTGAAAGAGCTCAATTTAGGCAATTCATCATCAATTACACACACCATAATTTCTTTCAAAAAAAAACTAAATATCCAATATTGTTCACCAACCTCAACTTCAAGTTCTATTTTCTCAATCATAAGCCTTGAGGACTAAGAAATATTTACCTACACTTGACTTTAAAACACTTTTGTCTCACCAATGTCTTTCTTCAAAAGAACAAACTTCCGATTTTTACTTTCTTATATGTCAATCTTTTAATGGTAATTATAATGTTTTATTTTAGAAAGCTTCAGATTTGGATCCATTAGTAAATGCTTCATGTTTTTATACTAAATAAAAATGTTCTATATGCAGATAAAACCATTTTGGTTATTGCCTTCTTCCATGCTTATCGCATTAATGTTACCATCGCTTTAAGCTCCATCTTCCATATTCATCATAGATTTAGAACTGTGCGATAAATTTGAGAACGCTCATTGAAATCTTTTCTACATAATTGACACTATCACATGTAATATCATATATTTTCATAAAGTATTCATCACAAATATGTTGCCCCTGCACAACCCTATTACTCCTTAATTTATATACGTAGTTCATTTTAGTTGTAACAAATGCAGAACTACGGCGGTCTAGAAACTAACGCTAAGGAACATAAGATGCTATGATGAGCTTTCAAAAGCTATCAGTGGTAGATAAAGTTCATCAAGGCAACTAAATTTGGATCATCATCAATATCAACCTTCACAGTTTTGAAGTAGTATGACCGTTCAATTCAGTTGTTTCGCTAGAGCAAAAACAAAAATCAATTATTTGGATAATTTTCTATAGTTAAAACAAAAAAACACCAGCATTTGAATACAGAGACGTGTGAGATATTCGTGTTCGAACAGCAAAACAAGACGTTATTCATCACGTTGAAATCTGTCAGATTATATGCCTATAATTATACTAAAGATTGGGTCACAACAAAACTCAATAGTTATCACATTCAAATCAATCACTAAATTAAGCATTAAAATATTTAATTGAAAACTACATGAAATCCAATCAACGTTCGCGCAGAACTAATATGCATCTCACTGTACGATACTAATCATAATATTAGATGTTTGTAACCTTCTTGCACATACACAAATTTTGATGAAGGTACATGACAATATAATAATTCCATATGTGTGTAGACCCGATGACATACTAAAGAGGAGTTTACATTTCACATGAGAACCTCCATAAACTCCATATTATATCTCCAACTATTGTATGCGGACACAACGATAGAAGAGTGTAATTCAAAGTACAAAGATAACAGCAGATAAATGTTTGTATGATCTCGGTAACACAAAATATGAGCGTTGTAATCGCATAACATCAGATCATAAGTGTTAGTGAATAAACTGCGGAGCATAGAATAGGTTGTTTCGTTCTAAAATAAACAGAAATTGGCAATTCCAATTTCATAATATTGTTTTTACAGACTCATAGAACACGATGAAAGGTTCATGGAAGTACGAAAGAAGCAATGAAAGTAACGCTGAATAAAAGTACGTGGGAACTTATCTCAATCTCCATCGGAAAAATGCAGATATATGATGGAGTGGTGCAACCTGTTAGAGATCGATGGTCCTTAGAAAACATGACACATGAAAACTCAAATGTTATGCACCATCAGCGTCGCACTCTCAAAGCTTTAGTCATGTTGCTTTTCTCTGAATATAGCTTTGTCGAGCATTGACAGAACAAGCTGTTATAACGTATGTACGTCACAGTGCGTCACACAAAAAAAATGATTTGTCTGTCAGATATAGCCATCATTGATCTTCTCATCATCATCATATCATTCCTGCCGCATTAGCATAATCGACCTCCTTTTTGCCCAAAACATTAGTTCTTCTCCTTTTCACCGTCTTCCTAAATCGTCGAATCACTGTCTTTCCTAAGATATCATGTGCTATCCCTGTTTGCCAGATGACTCCCTTCTCCGTATTTCCCCCTCTCTAGGTGATCAGCATAGTTTCCTGAAATAAAATTTTTGGAGAACAGTACTATGGAAGCGCCCGTGTTACACAAGCCATCCCCTCCTCTCATCTGATGGATCAGCTCCTTCTTTTTCGTACTTTGTTTTCCCTTTTTCCTCCTTTTGACATTGATCCCTCCTTCGTTTATAAACTTCCAACTCTATAATTAAAGTTTGTAAATTAAAGCGCTCACGGAGCTATCATAATTATTACTTTTTGAGGACATATATTTCAAACATGTTAACAACAATAATTGCATGCTCGATAAATTTAGAAGTTGCATGCCGACAATCTTTTCACCATAATTCTCTTTGTGCATAGCGTGATCATAACATCATCATATCAAGTCTCCAATTCAATTGTCCTTTCAAGTAAGGAAAGAAAATCTTTCCGATAACGTTATTCATTTGTCTCTTACTACTGCATATAATCCACAGGTCTATGGTAAAATAGAGAGAGGGCATCCATCTATTGTGAAAGCCATATCTAAAGCATGTAATGCTGACATCAAACAATGGCCTAGATTCTTACCTTTTGTACTTTGGGCAGATAGAATGACATGCACACGTACTACTGGGTATATGCATGCTAAACTCATGTACTGTCAAAAAACATTGTTTCCAATTCAGTCTCATATTTGTGCATGGTCAAATTTTCCTTGGTCTGAAAACATGTCTACTAATGATTTTTTGAGTATGCGCATTCAACAGTTACAACAAGGTAAGTTAAAACTTGATGATGCCATTGAAAAATTAAGAGAATCTAGAATGAAGAACAAGCATTCTTTTGATAAAACTCATCGATTGCGTCCTACGCCAATTGAAGTAGGCGATTGGTTGATCATTTACGATAGTACATTTGACTCTTAATATGATGCACGCAAAAAGCTCACTCAACGGTGGTTTGGGCCATACATAGTATCATTATAAAAATGAAAAAAATAAATTATATATATATATATATATCATTAATTTTTCAAGTTCATGTTGGTATGTTTTTTTTTTCAAGTTCATTCTACTTTTTTTCCATTCTTGTTTCATGCATGTTTGTTTTCAGTCTTTGCATTGAATTACATATCCACATCACTTGAGTCAAAAAGGGCAAATGATGATTTCTCTACTTGCATAAAATTGTATCTTAAGTAGTAATTTATCTATTGAGAAATCGGTTATAATCTAAGATTATGGAAAGATAGGGCATGTAGATTTGGAGGTTTATTTTGATGACATGACTTTCATATATAAACATGCATATGTATCCTGTATCGAAAGCATAATTGTTAAAATCCTAGCTCCTGCTATTGCATGTTTCTACATCCTTATTCCATCTCACAACACTTGTATGAGAGTTTAAACGATTGTTCTCCATCATCAAAAATGGTTGTACCTTGTATCGGGGTTTAATTTTTCCCCATCATTAAAAAAAAGCTGTTACATGTTACTAGGAAGTTTACACTTTCTTCCATCCCAGAAAAAGTGAACATAACCATAAAGTCACCAAATCATCATCATAAAAAAAAAATAGAGAGAGAGAGAGTAAGCCAAAGGTAGCTAAGGGCATACAAGAATAAAGCACGGGCTATATAGGAAGATTTATGCATTAGTGGAGTTTAGTTAGATTTCCTTGCATGTTATTAGAGAAAGAGCATATTCATATTTATGTAGGTAAGGAGTTGATCTAAAATAAGCTAAAGATGAAAGATGTCTCTTGAAAATCCTAAATCTTTGTTTATAATTGTATTTAAGGTAGATTGCTTTATGAAAAAGGTACAAATTTTTCTTCAAGATGAGAGTAATTGATGCTTAAAACGACTCAATACATCCACCTCCACTTCATATTGATGCTTGTTTGTTTTCTTTCTTGTTGTCAATGTGGCTTGTTCATTTGCATTTATCTTGCCTATTTGTTCATGCATATTCATGTTGCGTGTTTCAATTCTTTCTTTCATGCCAATTTTGCTTCATGGCACGTTGCCTACTCATTCATGCATATGATCAATTTTTCCCTCCATGTTTCTTATGTTGCCTATAAAAGAATTTGATGCCTAGAACATTTTGTTTTTCACAGATACTAGAGTGGCGCTTCCAAAGGAATCACAGGTTTAGTGGGGGCAAATGTCGTCGAGATTTTCTCTTCTCTCTCACTCATGAAGGCCTACAGGAAACACATTCGGTGAAGGTAGCCAGAATTCTCTGAGAAGTCCAAGATGCATCAAGGATGTCAAAGGGAGTTCACATGCAAACTTTAGAAGAAATCGAGCAAATCCATGGTAGCGGTCAAAGCTGGTCAAACTTTGGAAATAAGGGCAAAAATTTCAATGTCTCCAAATCACATGAAAATTCATATACTTTTAAAGCCTATCAAAGGTAGTCTATAGCCCAAATTTCACATGAAAATGGATTTTCTAGCACATTCATATGCCATGTGCATTTTGTAAAAAATGTAATTTTTCCACAGACCCATATAGGAATTTTTGTTAGTCATATGGTTTGGCATATATAAAGACCATATGGGCCCACATATTTGTACAAAGTTTCAAGGCTATCAAACCTTCCTAGACACCATAATGCCACCTTCCAAGCTTCCAAATGTAGTCAAACTTGTACAAGGGAGATTCAAATGGGAGTTTTTTCTACATATTCCTAAAGGAGGCCTTTCAAAACATAGCCCTACAAATTTTTATCTTCATCAAAGGATATTTGAAGGGTCAAAGAGCATGAAATCTAGTTTTCAAGATCACCCTAGTTTCCTAGAATAAGAAAATTGAATGCTTGAAGGGTTGCCACATGGCAAACATTGATTGAACCATGTTGTACAATCAAGATTAGCTCATACTCAAGGGTGGAGATGCACTAAAGCATAAAGCAAGGAGGATCCTCAACTTTTTTCACCGGATAAGACTTTTTTTTATGATCAAAGATCAATAATGCAAAGTTTCTCCAAAAATAGTGGCTTATCTTATCCAAATTGATGTCAGCACTAATCTGACGGTCGAGATCAGCCCCAGATCCAATGATGGAGAATGAAGGTTCCTATTTTCCTTCCCTTTGCCCTAGGTATTATATAAAGAACCAATCTTAACCATCCATTTGTTAAATCTAATGGTTGTAATCAAAAGCCGCTGATCTTAGGGTTGAGAGTTGATTTCTCTAGATCCAAGGGCCCAAATTCATTCAAAAAACTATATAAAACCCCCCTCCAAACTCGTAGAGCGTCATTATTAGGCACCCATAGGGCCCTTGCTAGCACATGGTTTCCTTGAGAGGATCACCCTTGTTGGTGCAGACCAATCACCAATTGAAGATTTGAAGGACAAAGGATGGAGATGAGATCAAGTTTTGAAGCAAAGAAGATGGATACATTCACAGAGTGAAAGACATGTACACATATGTACATTAGTTAAGACATAGGTTACTTATACTTATGCTTTGATATAAGTCTGTACATAATTTCCTATAAATACTTTTGAAAATGTCGGGGCAAAGAGAGAAGACAAGGAGAGACAATAGGAGATCATGAGAATAGTGTATTGAGAAGTAGAAAATGTCATTAGACATGTGTGAAGTGAGTTGAACTCTCTATCCTCACTCAGTTGTAAATTTCTGAGAAATAGAAGGAAAAATTGCGCCCGATGTTTCTGTGTTTTCTCCCTGTGTGATAGATCTTTTGTGAATTCCTTTTGAAGATATCTAAGTCCATAGCTAATCAATCTATGGCTAGAGTTTGAGAGTCTAATTGTGATTAGGCTAAGAGAATTGTGTGTAGGAACATTTACATGTGAGAAAGTACTCACTGGTTCCTGAAATAGGCGCAAATTTCGATCTTAATGATTTGATCATTTCTCACTCCACAGTTTAAAGTTTTGTGCAAGTAAGCACTTAATTTTTAAGTTGGAAGGTAAGCTACTCGTGGCTAAAAGCATTTGCTTAAACGGGTTTTATACTGAGAGAATTAAAGTTAAGAAGTTAGGGGTGTCCAAATCAACTTCTCAGAAGTGCAGATTTAGACATAGCTGACTTGGTAAGTAGATTTCTCAAGATCTACTGAACCTTTTGAAGTAATTTGACTTGGAGAAGGTGCGCAATCTTTAGGCGACACCTTGTGCAAAGTTTCATCAAAAACTTTACACATTTACTCATTCAATGAGCAAGATCTATGCAGCAGACTTTCTGAGGAAATTCCTTCTTCACAGTTTAGTCAAGAAATTGATATTTGGTCATTGATAACTTAAATTGATGAAGGTTTTGACTTACTCTTGATATAGAGGTGTTCTAAATTCAAGAGTAGGTTGTTCTTTTGGAGATTAACACTCTCCATCATCCCTCAGTTGATCGTGTGAGGATCCAAGGTTGGCTAGTAAGAGCATAGTTCCTATATTCAATTTTTAGACTTCGTCTCTAGGATAGGCTTATAAACCCAGTATCTCTTTCTTTGCTCACCCTCAATGGAGCCTCTGAGTTATTTAGAGCTGGTTTTATATGTCTTAGACTTCTTTAGAAGCACATTACAATCTTAGAAGGACATAGGGTCAATGAAGTGGATCCTATCCTCTTACGTGTGACATTCGGTTGAGCTCTCATGGTGAGAGGGTCGTAATAGGATCACCTTTGACCAGTAGAATGCTTAGCTTGACGTTTCACAACATTCATGTATATTTTTATCATAACAAGATCTTCTAATTCATGTCTCATGTATCTTATCTCTTTCTCTGTTATATGTTTTTACATGTCACTTTCTATCTCTTTCTATGTGTGAGAAGGCTCCACAATATTGCATTGAACTAGTGAGGATGATCCATTAAGGTTGAGAGAATAATTCTCTTTTCGTTCATAAATCATGACCCACATGCATTCATACCACCCACAAACACCCATACATATGTTTTAGTTTCGAAAGTGTATAAGAAGCTCCATTCTTGGACCATTCTTCATTTCGAGACTGATTCATGTGTGTGGTTTTAGTTTTTTTTTGTCATCATGCATTCATTCCATTCAAAAGAACCTATGAATATAAATTAAAGTTTGAAAGTGTTTAAGAAGCTCCATATTTTTGGACCATTCTTCCTCTCCGAATTGATTCATGTGAATGGTTTCTTTTGTCCTCATCATTCATGTTCATGCGATTATCTTGTGTTCATATGTTCCCCTTTCTCTAATCAAATCATGACATCTCTTCCCCCCATACCCAACTGCATCTTCATCTTCACATTCTTTAATACATAAACCTTCCAACACTCACTAGCTTCATACACTCTATGTGTGCCACGACCAGACCCCATCCACCTGGATTGCGATCACCTCTACAGCGTGGTACCGTTCTTTTGCTCCATCTCTGTAGAGAACGCCGATGGCCTAGATGACCCAATGATGGGGATGAAAAAAGCTCTCCACGACAACAACAAGGCAAAGGAAAAAAGAGAAAATTCATGATATCTCTAATACCAGCTGCTAGAAAGAGAATTGAATGATGAGTGTGTAACTCTCCTCCCATCCATATATACTCTGATGTACTATAAAAATAGCAATGATGTACTTTAAAATAGTAATGATCTAGAATAGTCTAGTGTGAACATGTGGTCATCATTCAACACTTATTTCCATTACTACCCAAGCACTCCCATTGCAACCAAAGTACCTTAGGGTATCCCCCAAGCTTGGGACCTTGGCTAGCTGGCCCTTGTAGCTCACGCACATGGGTTGATCCCCCTGTGGATCAATGTGAACTGATCCCTGTGGATCCATGATCCTTGTGGATCAATGTCTAACACTCCTCTTCGATTACCACCTTGATTATTCTCATTTTGATAGAAATCTTTGGAATAGTGTCCATACCATCCACATATGTAGCAATGAATCTTCCTTTCTATTGTACCTATAGCATACAACGTTTCCAATGCAAGCCAAATATCCCTACTTGTCTATAGATATTGTATTTGTCCTACCATTGAATCTTGAGTATATTGTGATAAAATGAATATGAACCTTTTGTCTCTTTGATTCCAAAGTCTAAACTCCCTCAATTATTGCTACTTTGGATCCTCTCGTAATATAGGTTTTATATTTGTACCATCACCTTGCAAGTATGTTGTGATTCTAAATTGCCATGCTTGATTGTTTCTCTTATCAAGCTTCTCTATTTGTGCATGTTGATCGCCCATTGTGTAAATACAAACCTTCTCCTTAAACCCTTCTTTTTTATACACGTGATAAGAAGAAGAATGAGATTTATCTTTTTAATGAAGTTTATGCACCTTTCTTTGCTTGGATGTTGCTTGAGATGCTTCCTTGATATCTCCTTCTACCTTTGTGTAGTATGGATGATGAACCTGTCCTCCAATAGCTTCAAATTCTTCATCAAGGTATTAGGAACTTCTCCAAGCTTAAATTCCTTGCTCTAATACCAACATTAGAGCTATTTGACCTCCAAAGTATAGATAGAAGTAGGTGGAAGCCCCTAGGAACTAGTTGATCTTCTCACAAACATCTTCGTAGAAAACTAGTCATGCTTGCACAGCTTGCTCTTCTCTACTCACTTGGAGTTTTTTAACCTGCAGATCAACTTTGGAGCATTGGAGAGCTCATTAATTAAGAGAAAATTGTGAGGCAATTCATCAATGGAAGCAAAGCTAATGACAAATGTGAAGTCTTCAACAAAGCCATGGATCTTCACATCAATATGCCAGTACCTAATTTCAACACACTCATGGGGTGAATATTCACACATAAAGCAAATCGCACGAACAATGGTGAGAAAAAAAATGTAACCAATCTCCTACCATCTATAGAAAGAAGAAAAAAAATGCAAGGACAGAAAAGGGAAAGGTTAGAAATCTGATGATGAAGTAAGTACCTCTCAAGCTAATTTTTTAGGTAGAGGTGGAGGTTTAACAAGATGAGATTTGAGGAGGTAGAAAAGGAAAGGGAATAGCTCAAATCTCATCACCATGTGACATATGTGAACTATCAAATAACATCACAAAGAATTGCTTGAGGAACAGAATCAGAGAGGAAGAGTAAACAACATAGGAGGGTATGGAATTTGAGGAAGTAGATTCATTAACTCTTATGGATAGAAAAACAATTCATACATACAACAATAACTATCAAAGAGGATGCAAAAGGAAGGAGAGACTACAAGAACTACAAACATGATTACTCTCAAGAGGATTTAGTTCTACTCATAAATGTGAGAATGAAAGAAGGTATGTCTCATCAGCATGTGTTCTACATAGGTTCTATATGCTCAAATCATTTGGCAAGAAATGTAGCTCTACTCTTAGACACAGAAGATCTAGAAAACAAACATGAAGTCCAAACAATAAATGACATAAGAAATCTAGTTGAGGAAATAGGAAATGTGAGAGATCTAGTGGTTATACGAACCTATTAGGTAGATTCATTTATGTGCCAACCATTCCAAAAAACTTATAAGTGTAGGTTGTTGGAGCAAGATAATCAACAAATTGTGATTATACAAAGGTTAGAAGTAAAGACATGAAGAGAAGATTGAAGATCAATGTCATGAAGTGAAGGAAAGAATCAGACAGTAAAGTTCTTTGATCAAATGTACATTAGTTCTATAAGATACTTCAATATACTTGAAGTAATTACGAGTTAGGATTTGTATATATATATAAGTATATGTTTGTAGTGAAAAAAAAAGAGCTAGAGAAGAGAGTTGAGATGAGTTAGTTGATGTACATTGTACAAAACATCCATCAGATGTATGAAGAAAATAGATAAGTGAAAAGTTCAGAAATGGCGCGTCGATCTTCTCTGTCATTCTCCTTCTGTGTTTAATTTTTTGAGAAATCCTTTTGCACGTATCTAAGTCTATAGCTAATCTATCTATGGCTAGAATTTGAGAGGTTAATTGCAATCAGGTCAAGAGAATTTAGTCTAGGAACATTCATATGTGAAGATGTTCTGAGAGTCGTCAAAACTGGCGCAGATTTCATGATCAGAGAAATGATCATTACTCAGTCCACAGTGTAAAGTTTTACACAAGTGAGAACTCAAAATCTAAGTTGGAAGGTAAGCCATCTATGGCTAAAAGATCTTGATCAAATGGGATTTACTTTGGGAGAATCAGTGTTAAGAAGTTGCAGGTGTCAAAGTTGCCATTGCAAAGAAGTTGTTTCAGACATAGGTAAAGTGTTTCACACATTTCTCAATGTGTACTCAATCATTTTGAGAAATTTAACTTGGAAAAGTTGTGCAACCTTAAGGCGAAGCAGTTTGCAAAGTTTTATTAAAAACTTTACAGGATTGATTAGTCAATGAGTGATTAATCTGCAGTAGACTTTTCAGGAAATTTCAGTTTTCAACAGTTAGCCAAAATTCTGATAATTTGGTGATTGTTTTCTAAAATTAAGTGGAGTCTAAAGTTGTTCTTGATATAGAGGAGTTCTAAGTTCAAGTACAACTTGTTCTTTTGGAGATTAACACTCTCCATCAGTGGTATCAGAGCAGGATGTGTCAAAATTGAAGTGAAGAAGACTCCGACTACTGCAGAAATACAAATCTTTACATCTTGAAGGTGCAAAAGGATAAAGGTTGAAGAAAGTTTGAAGGTAGACACATTGAAGTTATCAAAAGGATCAGAAGGAGCGAGATTCAAAGTCAAGGTACATTTATTTCTCATAAAGATTAAAGAGTTGGCAATACAGGTAAAGAAATAATGGGAGATAGTCTCCAAATTGAGAAGCTGGATAGAGAGAACTATCCTGCATGTTCAATGAGGATGGAAGCTCATCTTATGAGCAAGATCTGATGGGATACATCACAGGAGATGAAGAAAAGCCAGAATTTAGAGACTCTAGTGTTCCAACTAGAGAGGATCTTGCAGATTTGAAGAATTGGATGAAGAAGGATGCTCAAGCAAGGAGCATAATCTACATGGCATTCAATGACTATTTGCTTCCTCACATTAGAGGACTTGAAAGTGCAAGTGACATTTGGAATGCTTTGGAAGAGCATTTCCAAAACACAACCAAATCAAGGAAGGCTTCACTATGGGCAGAATTTACTACTTTCAAGAAAAAGGCCTCACAATCAATCTCTCATTATGTGACAAAGATGAAGGACATTGCAGATTCTTTAGGTGCAATGGATGAAGATATTGAAGAAGATAAATTGGTAAGACAAATTCTCACAGGGCTAAGAGGAGATGAGAAGTGGAAGCCTTTTATTTTGTCTACAGAACTTTCATTAGATCATTTCACTCCTGATTTGAATCAATTGTTAGGTCATATGCTAACTTTTGAGAATGATATCAAAGGAGATGTTGATAAGAGTGCAGGTCATGCAATGTATTCTAGAGACAAGAAGAAAGCTAACAAAGGAAAGCAACAATCAGGTGAAGAAGAAGGCACTTCAAATCAAGCAAATTTCATAAGAGGGAAAGGAAATGGCAGAAGTAGAGGAAGAGGCAGAAACAACAAAGATAATGCAAGAGCTTGTTGGATATGTGGTAAGACCAATCATCTATCTCATGATTGTTGGCACAATAATCAGAACAATGGTAATTATCAGAATTTTAATCAAAGAGCAAGAGGTGGTAGATTTCAGAGAGGAAACTTCAGAGGTAGAGGTGGTAGGAATTCCTTTGGAAGAAGTGGAGGAAGAAGCTTCCAAAATCAATCCTATAATAACACCTACTACAACTATGCATCAGATCAGAAGGAGGACTCGACTCTCATTATGAATGCAACATGTGAAACCTCACATGAGGACATGAGAGTGTTCTATATTGATTCAGGATGTAGTAATCATTTAAGTGGAAATACTGCTTTGATGACTGACCTAGATCATAATGCAATTAATCATACAGTTCAGACAGGTGATAATACAAAGCATAAGGTAAAGTCAATTGGTTCAGTCAAAGCTAAAGATGGGAGCACTCTTCTGAGTAAGGTTCTTTATGTTCCCACAATCCCAAAGAGTTTGATCAGTTTAGGTCAAATTGTGGAAAAAGGATATGAGGTAAGGTTCACCAATGATGGAGTTTATGTTGAAGACCCTAGTCAAGGGTATAAACAGGTTGTTACAGGAAAGAAAGAAGGAAGGCTCTTCACATTGAAGGTACAAGGAAATGTTGGACATGCTATGTTCACATATGGAGAGCAGAAGGTATCTGAATTGGATCTTTGGCATAAAAGACTTGGACACTTCAATGAAAGAGGTATCAAAGACATGATTAATAATGATTCAGTGCTTGGGTTGCCTAACATTGCAAGTCAACACATGACATACAGATGTGAGGCATGTCAATTAGGTAAGGCTCATAAGCAATCCTATTCCAAGCATGGGTTTATGTATTAAGAAAGACTTGAATTGGTGCATACAGATGTGTGGGGTCCTTCAAAGGACTTTAGTATAAATGGTTCAAGATATTATGTCATATATGTTGATGGTGCTACCAGATGGATCACAATTTATGTGATTAAAGAAAAGTCAGAAGTGTTTAATACATTTAAACACTATCATGCATATGCAGAAAGGATTACAGGTCAAAAATTGAAGAGACTAAGGTCACATGGAGGGGGAGAGTATTTTTCAAATGAATTCAATGATTACTTGTGGAATGCAGGTATAGAGAGAGAAGTTACTTGCAGGTACTCTCCTCAACAAAATGGGGTAGCAGAAAGAAGAAATAGGACTCTTGTTGAGTTTGCAAGGTCCATGATGAAAGAGAAGAATTGCCCAAATTATTTGTGGGCAGAGGCTGTAAATACAGCTACTTATTTGGTCAATAGATTGCCTTGTAAAGCTTTGCAAGGTATGACACCATATGAAGCTTGGTGGGGTAAAAGACCTACCTTGGATCATTGCAGAATATTTGGATGTTTGGCATATGCATATGTGCCATCTCAATTGAGGCATAAGTTGGAGCCTAAGGCAGAAAAGTATGTATTCATTGGTTATGATGATAAGCAAATGGGATACAGGTTGTGGAGTCCATCCACAAAGCAATTCCTTGTATCCAAGGATGTTACATTTGATGAGCAAGGTACTTGGTATGCAGGTAAATATAATATACATGCAGATGTTGAAGAAGTAGTGGATCAAAGGAAAGGTAAAGAAAAGATTCAATTACTTGATGAAAATGAGAATAATGAAGTACAGGTTGAAGTTGAAGAGAGGCCAAGGTTTGATCCAGAATGTGATGAACCAGAGACTTCAAGAAGTGCAGAAGTTAGGAGGTCATCTAGGCACAAATGGCAACCTACAAGGTATAGCTATGACACCTCATTCTTGACTACTAAAGATTATGCTTATTTGATAAAAGCAGATGAAGATCCATCTACATATGATGAAGCCAAAGGCAAGAGAAATTGGGAAGAAGCCATGCAAGAGGAGTATGATGCATTGATAGAGAATCAGACTCGGGATCTAGTTCCTAAACCTAATAGCCAGAAAATCATTGGATGTAAGTGGGTGTACAAAACAAAAAGATTTGCAGATGGAAGTGTGTCTAGGTACAAAGCTAGACTTGTTGTGAAAGGGTATGCACAGACATATGGAGTGGACTATGATGAGACCTATAGTCCTGTGGCAAAAATGACAACCATCAGAACTCTCATAGCAATTGCTGCTTGTAAAGGTTGGAAGCTATCTTAATTAGATGTTAAAAATGCTTTTTTGAATGGTTACATTTCAGATGAAGTTTACATGGAGCAACCAGATAGGTTCAAAGATAAAGTGAGTCCAAATTATGTGTGTAAGCTCAAGAGAGCTTTGTATGGACTAAAGCAGGCCCCAAGGGCATGAAATTATAGGCTTGTAAAATTCTTGAAGGATCTTGGATTTCAAGCATCAAAGGCAGATAGTAGCTTGCTAGTGAAGATGGATTCATTTATGTTTGTATTTATGTTGATGACATAATACTTACAAGAACAGATGATAAAGGAATACAAATGATCAAGAAGCAGATGGAGAAGGAGTTCAAAATTAGTGATTTGGGGAACTTGTCATTCTTCTTGGGAATGGAGATTTCTTATACTCAACATGGAGTATATGTGACCCAAGAAAGGTATCTTAAAAATTTGCTAACGAGATTTAAAATGGAAGATTGCAGGGTTGCACCCACACCATTGGAAGTGAACCATAAATTGTCTAGATTTGGAGGAGAAGAATTTAGAGATATGAAGCTCTATCAAAGTTTGGTTGGTAGCTTGATTTATGATACCTTAACAAGGCCTGATTTGTCATATGCAGTTGGTGTGCTTTCACAATTTATGCATTGTCCTAGAAAGGAACATTGGATTGCAGGACAAAGAGTACTTAGGTACATCAAGGGTACACTCAGAGAAGGGTTGTACTATGGATTTACTTCTGATACAAGAGTGAAGATATATAGTGATGCAGATTGGGCAGGTAATGTGGATGATAGAAGATCAACACATGGATATTTGTGCTATATAGGAGACGAATTGATTTCATGGTGTTCTAAGAAGCAACATATAGTTGCTTTGTCATCTACAGAAGCAGAATATAAAGGTATGGTGGAAGCTGCAAAAGAGGTAATATGGCTAAAGACACTCATGAAGAGTTTTGATGTTGTTCAGAGTATTCCTATAATTTGTGGAGATAATATGAGCTCTCTATACTTGGCAGCTAATCCTGTGTTTCATGCTAGAACTAAGCATATTGAAATACAATATCATTTTCTGAGAGAGAAGGTCATTGATAAGGAGATTGAAGTCATAAACACTCCTACAAAAGATCAACTTGCAGATATGATGACAAAAAGTTTAGATGGACCAAAGTTACAGAAGTTCAAAGACATGGCAGGAGTAAAAAGGATGCAGACAATCAAATTGATGATTGAGGGGGAGCTGTTGGAGCAAGACAATCAACAAATTGTGATTATACAAAGGTTAGAAGTAAAGACATGAAGAGAAGATTGAAGATCAATGTCATGAAGTGAAGGAAAGAATCAGACAGTAAAGTTCTTTGATCAAATGTACATTAGTTCTATAAGATACTTCAATATACTTGAAGTAATTACGAGTTAGGACTTGTATATATATATAAGTATATGTTTGTAGTGAAAAAAAAAGAGATAGAGAAGAGAGTTGAGATGAGTTAGTTGATGCACATTGTACAAAACATCCATCAGATGTATGAAGAAAATAGATAAGTGAAAAGTTCAGAAATGGCGCGTCGATCTTCTCTGTCATTCTCCTTTTGTGTTTATGCTTTTGAGAAATCCTTTTGCACGTATCTAAGTCTATAGCTAATCTATCTATGGCTAGAATTTGAGAGGTTAATTGCAATCAGGTCAAGAGAATTTAGTCTAGGAACATTCATATGTGAAGATGTTCTGAGAGTCGTCAAAACTGGCGCAGATTTCATGATCAGAGAAATGATCATTACTCAGTCCACAGTGTAAAGTTTTACACAAGTGAGGGCTCAAAATCTCAGTTGGAAGGTAATCCATCTATGGCTAAAAGATCTTGATCAAACGGGATTTACTTTGGGAGAATCAGTGTTAAGAAGTTGCAGGTGTCAAAGTCGCCATTGCAAAGAAGTTGTTTCAGACATAGGTAAAGTGTTTCACACATTTCTCAATGTGTACTCAATCATTTTGAGAAATTTAACTTGGAAAAGTTGCGCAACCTTAAGGTGAAGCAGTGTGCAAAGTTTTATTAAAACCTTTACAGGATTCATTAGTCAATGAGTGATTAATCTGCAGCAGACTTTTCAGGAAATTTCAGTTTTCAACAGTTAGCCAAAATTCTGATAATTTGGTGATTGTTTTCTAAAATTGAGTCTAAAGTTGTTCTTGATATAGAGGAGTTCTAAGTTCAAGCACAACTTGTTCTTTTGGAGATTAACACTCTCCATCATAGGTCCAATTGTTGAGAAGGTTTTGCAAGTGAGATTTACAAAGCATGGAGCATATTTTGAGGATCCATTTTAAGGCTTTAAGAAGATAACAGAGGGAGAGAAGACATATAGCTTGTTCACATTTGAACTTTAAGACATCAATAATATATCCTTTTTAGCCTATGGTACGCAAACCCTATCACAACTAGAGGTTTGGAATAAGAGGCTATCTAACATTGGAGAAAAAATCATCAAACAAATGAGTAGAGATCAAAGTGTGCTTGGACTACCTAGTATCTCAAAGCAATACATCATATAGAAGTGTAGTGCATGTGGATTTGCAAAGTCAGATAAGAAATCATTCACCAAGAAATGATATATGCATGGCAATTTTTTGGAGCTTATCCACATGGATGTCTGGGGAACAAGCAATGAACCTTCAATCTCAAGATCAAGATATTATGTGTCATTGACAGATGCTTGTGGAAGATAGTCTATCTTATATTACATGAACCATAAGGATGAAGTGTTTTCATACTGTGGGAAATACTACGCTCTTGTGGAGAATCAAATAGGTAAACACCTCAAAAGACTAAGTGTACATGATGGGGAAGAGTACATCTCCCATGAATTTTATTCCCATCTCCGAGATATACTAATCAAAAGGGACATCACTACAAGATACACTCGTGAAAAGAATGAAGTAGCAAAGAAAAGAATTAAGACCATTGTGGAGGCATCAAGGTCCATGTTGATTGAGATAAAGCTACCTCACTAGTTGTCGGTAAAGGTAGTATCTACAAACACTATTTCATGAATAGGCTACCATTGAAGCTTCTAGATGGTATGAGTTCATAAAAGGCATGAAATGTAAGAAGAGCTAGCTTGGAACATTGAAAGATCTTTGAATTCATTGCATATGCACACATACCTTCACACATCAGTGTGTTTTTAGGCTATGAGCTAAATGAAAAAGGTTATAGACTATATAAACCTATCAATAAATGCTTTATAGTAAGCCATGATGTTTTGTTTGATGATAAAAAAATCATGGTTTGAAGGTGATTACAAGAAGATCTAACTCCTTTATTGTCACGAGGAAGGAGATAAGGAAGAGAGCTCTCACACACACTTTCACAATCAAAGAGAATCACACACTCAGACTGAGGCAAGGAAGAATGATCTTCTTCTTCTTCTTCTTCTTCTTCTTCTATTACATAAAAAGGAATGTACAAGAATGAACAAAAAACAAGAATACAACTACCGCAATATATAAAGATGAGTATATAAGGAAAAACCTAATGTCCACAAGTAAGTGAGCTAGAAAGAAAAAAAGGTGCCATTACTCTCAATAGATAAATGTAAAAAAGCTCAATGAAGTGTCATTTACATATACCAGCATGACCACTATACATGTTAGAGAAATGAAAAAGTGATACGTTATATCCTGGATCATCACGTGTTGAGCTTCATATTTGAACACTCCCCCTCAAGCTCAACATCATGTCTTGTAATCCGAGCATCTTTTGAAACTTCTTTAGCTTCTCTACTCCAAGTGATTTGGTAAAAATATCAACAACCTGCTCATCTATTCGCACATAAACAAGATCAATATCACCTATTGATACATTCTCTTTGATGAAGTGATGATGTACCTCGATATGCTTTGTTCTAGTGTGAAAAACAAGGTTTCGAGCTAATTGTGTACTACTAAGATTATCACAATAGATAATGATAGGATTTTGCACTTCCACACCTAAATCTGCAAGTAGCATCTCTAGCCATGATGCCTCACACATTGCAGCACCTCTACACTCAGCCTCTATACTCGCCAAAGCAATAGTGGATTGCTTCTTGCTACTACATGTAATAGTTGCACCTCCAAGTGAGAATAGAAAGCCACTATTAGAACTTCTATCTACCTAGAGTCTTCACAAAGGGCAATCCAAGTTCCTCATCAAGACTCTTTTCTGAACGACTTGAATCTCCATCAACATCTTCAAAACCTGCACATGTTTTACTACTAGCAAAAAGCTTTTTTTTACCTTTCTTGGATGTATTTGATGAATTTGCTGGACTGAAATTTCCATGGAGTCTTCCACTCCATGGATTTGAGTTGGAACTATTGCTTGGTGATGCATATGGTCCACTCAAAACTTGAGATTTTGCACTCTATTTTTCAGCATTTTCTTTGTCATTTGATTCAAGATTAAGCCCATCTTTGGCATCTGCATAGAAGCTTGACATTTCATCAAATACCATATCGCTGCTCAGCTTCACTTGTCATGTGAGTGGGTTATAACATTTATATCCCTTTTGCTCAAGGGAGTATCCAATGAAGACACATTTTTCTGCTTTTGGATCAAGCTTCATCAACAACTCATGTGGAACATGTGCATATGCAATACAACCAAAAACTTTCAAATGTGATAAGTTTGGATTTTTTACCTGTAAACTTCTCTTCGGGTGTAACTTGATATACAACACCAGACGAAGTTCTGTTCATGATGTATAGAGCAGTATACATAGCTTCAGCCCAATAACAATGTATCAGCATGGATACCAAATCAACAAAATTCAGAATATTTTCTCTGCTCTATATAGAAGTTTTGAACTACTTATATGCAGATCCTAAACCATGAAGGCACACCCACCTTCTTTCTCATCATCATCTACATTCACACCAATAGATGCAAGTGACTCACATATGCTTTTGATTTTCAAGTTGTAGTCACTTACCGACATGCTCTTTTTCTCCAAAGTATGCAGCTTGTTCTTGAGTTGCAATTTCCCAGCCTTTGTATTGGTCTTATACAAAGTGCCCAAATTGTTCCAAGCCTCTCTCAGAGTGTTGCCATCGTTTATGTGTCCAATCATGCTATCTTGTATGCTAACAGATAGCCAATACATTACCTTTCGTGCTTCTTGATTCCATTCCCCATATGCTCTTAACTGTTCTGCAGTCCGATTCATTCCTGGTAACTACGGAGTGTTCTCGTTCTCTCTTTCGATGTACTTCCAATAGCCTTTTCCCATCAAGAATTTCTTCACTCCGAATCTCCAAGTATGGAAGTTGTTCTTGTCTAGCTTATTGCTTATAAGCTAACTCACTCCATCTGTGGTTTGCCATTTTTACAGGAATTCACAACATTGTAAAACATAATAAGCAACACTTCTGCTTGAACACTGTTGCACTATGAAATGACAGTTTGATCTAAAAAAACATAGTTTTCATGTATCAATAGTACAAATAATCGCTTGACATTTTGGATCTAGAATATATGAGTGCTGCCGAACATGACACAAGTTACTATATTGTAGACCGACGTAGCTTTTATGTAAGCTTGACCTTGCAGGTTCAAAACCAAGATTGAGATAGCTTCAAAACTTCGATCTGACAAAAAAAGTGACCCTAAAAGAATAAATCTCGAAAACATTTTGAAGTCTTCTACCTCGATGCAAATTTTAGTAGCAATCTGAGGTCGTTTGTCAATCGCACTTTCTCCACGCCTTCTCATGTACTCTTCGTTGTTGACCTTCTCCACCAGCTCTCTATAGCCACACTCACTATGATACCATGTCACGAGGAAGGAGATAAGGAAGAGAGCTTGCACACACACTCTCATAATAAAAAGAAGCACACACTGAGATTGAGGCAATGAATAATGATCTTCTTCTTCTTCTTCTATTACATAAAAAGGAATGTACAAGAATGACCTAAAAACAAAAATACAACTATCACAATATATAAATAACAATACATAAGGGAAAACCTAATGTCCACGAATGAGTGAGATGGTAAGAAACAAATGTGCTAGCACTCTCAGTAGATAAATCTTATAAATCTCAATGAAGTGTCCTTGACATATACTCGCATGACCACTATGCATGTTAGAGAAATGAAAAAGTGATACGTGTCATATTGGATCATCACATGTTGAGCTTGATATCTGAACACTTATGACCTAAAGGAAGACTTTCCAACACTTTAAATCAAGAATTCACAAACACTTGAGGCATCAAGTGACTTTTAAGATGATCAAAAGACTCCAAGGAGAGAAATCAACTCATGGAACTCCGGAGGAAAAGCTGAACTGTAAGAGCTGAGGGATGTTGCGGAATCCTCTCAACAAACTATTAGGAGATCTACTAGAGAGAAGAAGGAAAAGCTAGAAAGGTATGGCTATTGTACATGATTGGTCACTAATAATTCTTTCTATTTAGCAAATGACTTAAACATTGAGGAGTCCTCATATTATGAGTAGGTAAAGAAGAAACTAGAATGGATGAATTCCATGAAGGAATTGAAGCATTCAAGGAAAATCATACTTGGGATTTAGTACATAAGGCCTCATCTATGAAGATCATTGGATCAAGGCAGATATATCAAGTGCCAAAGAATTTTGATCAAAGAATCAATAGGTATAAATAAGACTTGTGTCTAAAAGGTATGCATAGACACAAGATATTGACTATGAATATAATTTTTTGCCTATGGAAAAGATACCAACAATTAGAGTATTTATGAGCATTGGTGCTTCTAGTTCAAACATTTACCAAATGGATGTGAAGAATGCATTTCTAAATGGTTGGGTATCTCAAGAGGTATGCATGGCTCAACCTCCTAGGTTTGAAGATTCATTAGTCATTTACCATTTGTAAAAGATTAAAGTACTGAGAATCTTTGAAGAGCCGTGTATCTCGTGGAGGTAGGAAGCATATTAGCTACGAATGTTTATGATAGAATATCTCCTCGATCAAAGGAATCACTTTTAGTGGGTGCCAGACGTGAATTAAAAACTTGGAAGAAGATACTTATAAAATGACCTAAAAATCTGGCAGCCTTTAAGGCCTCTTCTTGGAGCTCGTCCACTGATTTTTGTTAGAACTGAGTGGTGTACACCATAGCCTACTGATCCAACTATCATTGGGCATCATCATAGTGCCAATGATCTTGTAAAAGCATGTGCCATAATACATATACATCATTGAGTATCTATGTCTACTTGTCTGCTATGACTACTTAAAATAGTGAACTTTGCATGACCATATCTTAGTGGTCCCTCAATCATTTTGTATGTTCTCTATCTTTTTGGAACCAGCTCAAAGTTTTTTTTGTGCTATCCAAATGTCAAAGCTTTTGCTTCAGGAGATTGGGAGAAATCTACATCGAAGGGCTCTCTTGCCATTCTTTGCTTAGTCCCTAAAACGTCAAGGGTAAGCATCCAATTGTTAAGTAGATTTCTCAGTGTATGGTTTATCATTATAGATGTTCCTCTTGCAATAGTTAGCTATATAAGCTACTTGGATTCCCCCAAAAGAAATTTTATCAATTTCTACTATACTATGAGCACTCAGCAAAAGAACTAGCAGGTGTCAAAACTAAAATAACAAGTTTTGTGAAACTAACTATTTTCCAACTAGTCTGTTTTGATTCAATTCTTTGAGGTATCAACTCCAAAGTACATAGACACTTTTTTGGTGTCTTTTGCAAGCTAAAAGTTCCTAAAACACAAATATGAGTTTTGATAGGGTAGGTACAAAGCAGGTATTAGCCATACCAACTCATTCTCTTCAGTGGTATCATAGCAAGTTGAGGTAAAATGTGAGATGGTTTCCCTTCTTTTATGGACAAATTGAACAAGAACAATTATCGAGCATGGTCCTTGAGGATGAAGACCTATCTACAAGGAAGGAATCTCTATGGATACATATCAGAACATGAGGAGATGCCCATTTTTAGAAGCAAAGGACAACCTACAAGAGAGGAGCTATAAAGACTCAACTCATGGTGTGCCAAAGATGCTTCAGCAAGGTCATATCTACTTAACTCTATTTTTGACTTCCTTCTTCCTCACATTAGGAATTGTAAAACTCCACAGAAGACTTCGGATACATTATCTTCATTTTTTTCTTCCAACACAAGAGCTAGAAAAAATCAATCATGGATTGAGTTTACCAGTCAAAGGAAGCAATCTAAGCAGAGTGTGTCAGAGTATGTGACCAAGGTAAAAGATGTGGTTGATCAATTGGCAAGCATAGGAGAGGAGATTGAAAAAGGAGCAAATAGTGAGACAAATAATCAAGGGCATCAAGGCAGATGATAAGTGGGAAGCTTTTACAACTCCTATGGACCTTTATATGTACATGCAAATTCCATATCTTACCACAGTCATGGGACAACTCTCTACCCATGAAGCCAAGCTCAAAAAAAATTGGAGATCCATCAATAGCTAACAACTCTTCTGCCCTATACACAGATAAGGGAAACTCTAAAGATAAAGGAAAGAGCAAGAAAGGAGAAGACCAAGGTAATACTTCTCAAGCTAACTATGCACGGAGAGGTAGGAACTCAATAGAAGGGGCAATGGAGGTAAGCAAGGTAGTGGGAGACCTTTCAACTCTTCCCTGTACAATATATGTGGACTACTTAATCACACTATAGATGAGTGGTATAGGAACTTCAAGAATCAGAGAGGAAGAGGATATCAAAGAGGTGGCTAATCACAATGAAGAGGAAGATTCATCCATAATCAAGGCTAAAACCATGGATACAAAAACAAAAACTACAACAATTGTTATCAAGGAGGATATGAATCAGGAAAAGACTTCAAAAACATAGAGGATGAAGAGGATTCTCTTCTCATTAAGAACATGACTTCAAAACAAGGTATGAATGATGAGCACCTCTTCTATATTGACTCAGGTTGTTTAAATCATGTAGCAGGCAATGTAGCTCTTCTTTCTGATCTTGCGAAGCCCAAGGGAAAGCACCAAGCATTGGAGTTAAACATCTGCGGAAGCACACAAACAACACAAGCAAGAAGAAAAAGCTTGGAGCTCAACACACAATACTGAATGTATTCACACTAGAATGTACAAAGATAAACAGCTCGTTAGGGCAATAGGTGTTTATACAAGCCATGAGGAAAAAAACCTCCTAAAGAGGGAAAGTGCCCTGGCATTCCTAATGTATTCATGCACATCACTACCTAAATATATCAACAAATCTCCCCTAGGAGTGATGCGGTGAACAAGGAGCTGGCATCATGTATAAGGAAGTGCCAAGCTATGTGTTAAATCACTTTACAAAAGGAAGTAAGCCCAAAGCTTTGCAGAAAGCTTCAAACTTCTCCCTTGGCAGGACCTTCATGAAAAGGTCTGCAATGTTCTCATGCGTGGGCACATATGCCAAGTTGATCTCCCGAGTAGAGAACCTGTCCTTGACATAATGATAATGCACCTCTGTGTGCTTAGTGCGAGCATGGAACAAAGGGTTTCTCACAAGAGCCAGTGCACTCTAACTGTTAGTGAAGATGGTGGTGGCAGAAGACTGACCAACACCCAAATCAGCCATAAGGCGTCTAAGCCATACACACTCAAGAGTCCCTATGAAAGTTTCCCTATACTCAGCCTCATAATTGGAAGTGGCCATAGTAGGCTGCTACTTGCTCAACCAAGATATACATGAGCTACCAAGCATGAAACAAAAGCTACTAGTGGACACACGAGTGTCATACCAACCAGCCTAATTAGAGTAAAAAAAATAGTGCAAATCTGGTGGTAGTGATCCCCTCTTTGGATAAAAATACCCAAGTAACCGGGTACCACTAAGTAGCAATAGATGCACTTAACCCCCTGCCAATGCTTGGCTTGAGGGCAATGCATGAACCTGCTCATCTGTGAGACAACGAACTGAATATGTGGCCGAGTAATGCATAAGTAAATCAAGCATCCAATAGCCTATTGATAGAGAACAACATCAAATGCATCTCTAGCATCATGAAGACTCATGGCAATAGGTTTATAGTCTTCAAGGCCAAAACACTGCAATAATGTGTCAATATATTTTGTTTGACATAAAGCCATTCCACCATCAACGTGCATAAACTATGTGGAAATAATGATGCAAATGCCCCAAATCAGACATCTCAAATGAGGCATGTAAATCAGCCTTGAAATCAACAGTATGCTTTTCATGAGGACCAGTGAGCAGCATGTCATCAACATACACCACAATGATCAGAAGTACATCATTAGCATGCTTGACATATAAGGTGCTTTTAGTTGGACTGTTCTCAAAACCATGTGCAATCAGATAGGCATGTATCTTTTCATACCAAGCACGTGGTGCTTGCTTTAAACCATATAATGCCTTCTTCAACCTACACACCTCGTTTTCATGCCCTTTCTTGACAAAGCCACGTGGCTGACAAACATACACTTCTTCATGCAAGTCAGCATTCAGAAATGTTGTTTTAATGTCCAACTCATGTACATTCCAACCATGATGAGCTGCAAGTGCACAAATGCTATGAACAATAGTCATTGGGCAAGTAGGAGCAAACATTTCATCAAAATCAATGCCTCTTTCTTGTGCATAACCCTTTGCAACAAGCCTAGCCTTATACCTATCAACTGTACCATCAAGTTTACGCTTCATCTTGTATACCCACTTAGTGCCAATGGCCTTCTTGCCAGGAGGCAAGTCACATAAAGACCAAGTACCATTCTTCATTATAACATCATATTCAGATTGCATAGCAGCCATCAAATTTCTTAAATTTTGTGCTTCATCAAATGACATGGGCTAAGTCTCATCACAAAGACTAGATGCAACCATAGCATAGCAATCTAATGCAAAAGAGGCACTATGAGATCCTTGTCGAGTACAATATGATAGAGTGCATCTAATTTGTTGTCACACAAAGTTTGCACTAGCCATTTTGGCATAGTTTTTGCCTCCTCAATATGAGCTCTCTCATCAACAAGTGCATCATGTAAATCTGCATCAGAAATGGGACGATTTACATCATCACATGAAACCGACAAAGGTTGAGAAGTTCCCTCATTAGGGCTAGCACTAGACACTCCACATGTAAAAAGACACAGAAAAGTATCATTCATGTCTTTTGAGCTAACATATGTCTTCTTAGTACATGAAAGCAATGGCTGAATAGCATCTTCCACAACAAGAATATCACGGCTAACCTGAATGCGTTTACTTTGTGGATGATAGAGCTGATGGCATTTACTTTCAGAAGTGTAGCCAACAAAAATACATTTTACTTCTTTATCATCCGATTTTCTACAATGTTGTTCAGGCACTAATGCATATGCCAAACAACCAAAAATGCGTAGATGAGCAACAAATGGCTTACAATCATGCCAAGCCTCATATAGAGTGATAGACTGCAGCACTTTAGTGGGACACCTGTTAAGTACATATGCTGCACACATGATAGCCTCAAGCTAGAAACTATGTGGTAAAGCCTGACTCTTGACCATACACCTCACCATCTCCATGAGTGACTTGTTCTTTTGTTCAACAACTCCATTCTTTTGAGGTGTATAGATCACTGTACACTGGTGTTTTATCCCACATTCAGCGAGAAATGCATTAAAATCAGAAGACATATATTCCCCCCCTCGATGAGAATCTAGGGTGCCTATTTTACATGCTGACATATTTTCACCCAAACCCAAAAATTGTTTGAAGCACATGAACACTTTGGACTTTGTCTTCAATGGATATAACCATGCATTCCTAGAAAAATCATCGATGAAAGTCAAGAAGTAAAGATGATTTTCAAAAGAAGGTGTCTGCATAGGACCATAGACATCACTATGTACACCCTGCAATTTTTGAGTATCCCAAACTGAACCATCTTTTTGTTGGTGCAATTCAAGCCTTCACAATTTGGCTTGGATTACTTCATGAAGACATCACTTGAAGGAAGGATAACAGGAACTTAGGCTTATAAGTTCTTACCATTTTACTCCTTGTAAAAGTCTAAAAGACTTGGCATTTCTTATATACACACCTACTTGATTAGAGTCATGAAAAAACTTGTTGATTGATTGAGAGAATATCTCATTACCTTTTAGGTGAAAGATTCTAGGAGTTTGAATTTGAATTCAAACTTGAATTTTCAACTCAACTCTATAAAAGATGAAAGTCAAAAGTCGCGGGTAGCTTAGCTCATTTTGTCTAGCTCAATTCGCGAGGCTTACACTACTGATCATTGAGAGTGTGAGGTCTACTCCATAGCCTACACCTCTAAGTACCATTTGGCAATGTTAATCATGCCAATGGGAATGTACATCAATGTGATTTAATACATACATTCACTTCTATCACTACTGTATTCTTTGAGTTTTCTACATCCCACTCTGTCAACTTCAAAGAGGCATATCTCAGTGCCTACTTCACCACATCAAGTGATTCAAAGCTTGGTGGATGCAGCTCAAAGCATACTACAAGCATACAAAGTTTGAAGCAACTTGGTTCAGCCAATCTCAAGAAATTGCCGTCGAAGTGCTCACTGGTATTTGTCTGCATACTTCCTAAAAAGTCGGGGGTGTCCATAAATTTGCTAAAGTTATTTCTCCTAGTATAGTTTATCATTTTGAATGATTCCACTTGCAAATGGTAGCTTACTAAGCTAATAGAATACCTCTAGAAGGAATTTTGCCAATTGTAAGTGTACTGGTCATACTGAGTGAAAGACTGAGCAGGTATCAACACCAAAATAGAAAATTTTCTAGCTTTGTGATTCACAAACTCATCTGTTTTGATCAAGTCATTACTCAAACCTTTTCCAAAGTACATATAGCATTTCTTGGTATCATTTGGAAGCTAAGGGTGTCTACTAATCATATCTGGAGTCATTGAGGGCTGGTGCAAAGCAGGATTAGCAGCACCTACTTAATCTTCTGGAGGATCCATCCATCTTTCCCAACAGTGGTATCAGAGCCAACAAGGTAACATGGGAGATGGTTTTCCTTCATTCATTGATAAATCGGACAGGAACAATTATCAAGCTTGGTCTCTTAGGATGAAGAACTATCTACAAGGAAGAAGTCTATTTGGATTCATCTCAGGAGATGAGGAATTGCCCTCATTCAAAGCAAGGGGTCTACCCACCAAGGAAGAACAAGAAAGGCTTAATACATGGTGTGCAAAAGATGCATTGGCAAGGTCTTATCTTCTTAACTCTATATCCGATTTCCTTTTACCTCACATAAGGAATTGTAAGACTTCCCAAGAAACTTGGGAAACCTTGTCATCATACTTTTCATCTAATACAAGGGCTAGGAAGAACCAATTGTGGATTGAATTCACAACCCTTAGGAAGCGACCAAAACAATCAGTCTCAGAATTTGTGACCAAGATCAAGGATGTGGCAGACCAATTAGCAAGCATAGGAGAGGAGATTGAAGAGGAACAAATAGTAAGGCAAGTAACCAATGGACTAAAGGCAGCTGATAAGTGGGAAAGCTTCACCACTGCAATGGATATCTACATGGACATACATGCCCCAGATCTCACAACTCTGATGGGCCAACTATTCACACATGAAGCAAAGTTCACAAAGGTTGGAGATACATCTAAAGGTAACACTCCTTCTACCCTATATACTGATAAAAAGATTAAAGACAAAGGTAAAGGTAAAAAGCAAGAAGATGAAGGTTCTACCTCCCAAGCCAACTATGCATGGAGAGGTAGATCTTCAAGAGGCAGGGGCAGAGGAGGTAAGCAAGGTAGGGGGAGACTCTACAACTCATCACCATGCAACATTTGTGTACTGTCTAACCACACCACAGATGAGTGCTACAGAAATTACAAAAATCAGAGAGGAAGAGGCTATCAAAGAGGTGGATACTCTCAAGGCAGAGGAAGGTTCAACCAACACCAAGGCTACAATGGCTACAACAATAACTACAACAACAATCACAACAACAACTATAATGGTAACTACCAAGGAGGATTCAGAAATAGGAAAGACTACAACAACTACACACAGGAGCAAGATGACTCCCTATTGATCATGAATATGACTTCCAAGTCAGGTATCAATGATGATCATCTGTTTTATATTGATTCAGGGTGTTCTAATCATGTAGCTGGCAATGTGGCACTACTCTCTGATCTTGAGGAACCAAAGGGCAAACATCAAGTACAGAGAAGTGATGATACTAAGCATTCTGTAGTAAAGATTGGAAATGTAAAAACTTGTGATGGTAACCAGAACCTATTGAGTAGGGTACTTTATGTACCAACCATTACCAAAAACTTAATGAGTGTTGGTCAGATTGTGGAGAAAGGTTTGCAGGTCAGGTTCAATCAACATGGAGCATATGTGGAGGACCCAAGACATGGATTCAAAAGGATAGCCAAGGGAGAAAAATCAGGTAGATTATTTACTTTTGAGCTAGAAGACACCAAAAACATTGCTTTATACAATTACAAGGATCAAACACTTTCAGAATTAGAAATATGGCACAAGAGATTAGGTCACATAGGTGAAAGGACCTTAAAGCAAATGTGCAGGGACCAATGTGTGCTTGGGATACCTAATGTATCCAAGAAACACATGATTTACAAATGTGGTTCTTGTCAGTTTGGTAAGTCTCACATATTGCCCTAATCAAGGAAAGGTTTTATGCATGAAGACTACCTAGACTTGGTGCACACAGATGTTTGGGGACCTAGCAAGGATCCTTCCATTTCAGGATCAAGGTACTATGTGTCTTTCATTGATGATTATAGCAGATGGACTGTGTTATACTTTATGAAGCACAAGGATGAAGTGTTTAATTGTTTCAAAAGATATCTTGCACTAGTTGAAAATCAAACAGGAAGGAACTTGAAGAAGCTAAGGTCAGATGGAGGAGGTGAATACTTCTCAAATGATTTTGAGGACTTCTTGCAGGAAAGAGGCATCAAAAGGGAGATAACCACAAGGTACTCACCTGAACAAAATGGGGTAGCTGAAAGAAGGAATAGGCTTATTGTTGAAACAACTAGGTCCATGCTTAATGAAAAGAAGTTGCCAAATTATCTTTGGGCAGAGAGTGTATCTACTGCCACCTATCTCATAAATTGGTTGCCATCAAAATCACTTGATGGAATGACACCTTATGAAGCTTGGTAAGAGACCATCATTGGATCATTGCAAAATTTTTGGTTGTATAGCATATGTGCATATTTCCTCAAAGGTAAGGCGAAAGCTAGACCCTAAAGCAGAAAAATGTATTTTCATTGGTTATGACTTGAATAAAAAAGGGTACAGATTCTACAACCCAACCAATAAAGGGTTCAAGGTAAGCAGAGATGTCATCTTTGATGAGAATGACTCATGGTATGAGAATGATTGCAGGAAGGTTAGTCTACCCTATGATTTGGAAGAGGAGTTTCCAAAACTCTCAAGGGAGGAACCAATCCAGAAGGAAGACTCAAGTTCAGAAGATGATGACACAATCAATCTTGAAGAATTCAAGGCATGGAAGTGCAGAGGCAAGATGAAGATGAAGAAGCTTGAGGATATACCAGAATCTTCAACTCAAGCAATAAGGAGATCTCAGAGAGAAAGTAAGAAGCCTATCAGATATGGGTATGATACATCTCTTGTTACTAAGCATTCAATTTATCTTGCAAAGGACTTGTTAAGCGAAGAACCAGGTTCATATGAAGAGGCAATCACCAAACCAGAATGGAAAGGAGCTATGGATGAAGAAATAGAAGCTCTCAAGGAGAGTGACACATGGGACTTGGTACCCAAGAAGGACTCTATGAAGGTGATAGGATCCAGATGGATCTACAAACTAAAGAGGAACTCTGATGGTACAATCAATAGGTACAAACCTAGGTTGGTAGCCAAGGGTTTTGCACAAACCCAAGGCATTGATTATGAGGAGACATTTTCTCCTGTGGCTAAGATGCCAACAATCAGAGTATTGGTGAGTGTAGCTGCATCCAAAAATTGGAACATGTACCAATTAGATGTCAAGAATGCTTTCTTGAATGGATGGATATCTGAAGAAGTCTACATGTCACAACCACCTGGCTATGAAGACCACAAGAAGGTAAATTATGTTTGTAAACTGAAGAAGGCTCTATATGGATTGAAGCAGGCACCTAGGGCATGGAACTACAGGCTGACAACATACCTCAAAGACCAAGGGTTTACTATGAGCAAGGCAGACACTTCATTGTTTATCAAAAGGAGCAATTCAGAGGTCTAACTCTGTGTTTATGTTGATGACATCATCATCATAGGTAATGATGTCCAAGGAATCAGAAGCATAAAAAACTAGATGATGGAGTTCAAGATCAATGATCTTGGATTATTGAAATACTTTCTAGGACTTGAATTGGTTTATACTAATTCAGGTATATATATAACTCAGAAAAAGTATGTACAAGACATGTTGAAGAAGTTTAACCTGCAGGATGCTAAAGTCTCAAGTACTCCAATGGAAGTCAACCTAAAGCTAAGTGCTCATGAAGGGGATGAAGTCCAAGACATTACAGGATATCAAAGTATGGTAGGTAGTTTGAATTATGCTACCTTGACCAAAATTGACATAGCATATGGAGTTAGTGTGCTAAGTCAATTCATGCACAAACCAAGGGTACCTCACCTTGAGGCTACAAAGAAGATCTTGAAGTATCTAAAGGGAACTCACAACCATGGTTTGTACTTTCCTTATACATCAGATATTGACATTAAAGTGTATTCAGATGCAGATTGGGCAGGATGCAAGGATGATAGGGGGAGCACATTAGGATACTTATCTTTTGCAGGTGATAAACCTATTTCTTGGTCAGCCAAGAAACAACCAACAGTGGCATTGTCATCCACTGAAGCAGAGTATAGAGGGCTAGCCAATGCCACTCAAGAAGCTACTTGGTTAAAGCTTTTGTATACAGAGCTAGGCCTATACACTAGGCCCCCAATTATCTTTGGAGACAACACAAGCTCTCTCCACCTTGCAGCTAATCCAATATATCATGCTAGGACAAAACACATAGAGGTTCATTACCACTATGTGAGAGAGAAGTTGCTAAGCAAGGACATTCAGTTGACCTATGTGTCTACTAATATGCAATGTGCAGATTTACTCACTAAAGCTTTGGATGGAAACAAATTGTGCAGATTCAAATCCATGATTGGATTGCAGGATGTGATTGAAGATTGAAGATTAAGACTTAAGCCAAAGTGTTTGGCTTGAGGGGGAGCTGTTGGTGCAATTCAAGCCTTCACAATTTGGCTTGGATTACTTCATGAAGACATCACTTGAAGGAAGGATCATAGGAACTTAGGCTTATAAGTTCTTACCATTTTACTCCTTGTAAAAGTCTAAAAGACTTGGCATTTCTTATATACACACCTACTTGATTAGAGTCGTGAAAAAAGTTGTTGATTGATTGAGAGAATATCTCATTATCTTTTAGGTGAAAGATTCTAGGAGTTTGAATTTGAATTCAAACTTGAATTTTCAACTCAACTCTATAAAAGATGAAAGTCAAAAGTCGTGGGTAGCTTAGCTCATTCTGTCTAGCTGAATTCCCAAGGCTTACACTACTGATCATTGAGAGTGTGAGGTCTAATCCATAGCCTACACCTCTGAGTACCATTTGGGAATGTTAATCATGCCAATGGGAATGTACATCAATGTGATTTAATACATACATTCACTTCTATCACTACTGTATTCTCTGAGTTTTCTACATCCAACTCTCTCAACTTCAAAGAGGCATATCTCAGTGCCTACTTCACCGAATCAAGTGATTCAAAGCTTGGTGGATCCAGCTCAAAGCATACTACAAGCATACAAAGTTTGAAGCAACTTGGTTCAGCCAATCGCAAGAAATCGCCGTCGAAGTGCTCATTGGTATTTATCTGCATACTTCCTAAAAAGTCGAGGGTGTCCATAAATTTGCTAAAGTTATTTCTCCTAGTATAGTTTATCATTTTGAATGATTCCACTTGAAAATGGTAGCTTACTAAGCTAATAGAATAACTCTAGAAGGAATTTTGCCAATTGTAAGTGTACTGGTCATACTGAGTGAAAGACTGAGCAGGTATCAACACCAAAATAGAAAGTTTTCTAGCTTTGTGATTCACAAACTCATCTGTTTTGATCAAGTCATTAATCAAACCTTTTCCAAAGTACATATAGCATTTCTTGGTATCATTTGGAAGCTAAGGGTTGCTACTAATCATATCTGGAGTCACTGAGGGCTGGTGCAAAGCAGGATTAGCAGCATCTACTTAATCTTCTGGAGGATCCATCCATCTTTCCCAACACTTTTGCAAAGGAGGAATGCTGCATTTTGCCCAAAATACAACCTTCACAAACATGTTTTCCAGGTGCCTTAAGTTTAGGCAAAGAGGACACCATTTCAAATTTTTGCAAGCTTAGCAAACTAGCAAAATTCAAATGACCAAAGCGTGCATGCCAAAGCTTTGCATCTGGCATAGCCTGAGAATCATGTAGCGCACATGCCGAATCATTCACAGATCTTTCATAGTCTATGAGCTTATATAGCCCATGAAATAAAATGCCAGAAGCAATAATCACATCGCCATTGAACAGATCATGAACTATACATCTCTCATCAACAAATTTCACAACCAAGGCAATTTTGGCTAATGCAAAAACTGATAACATATTTTTCTTGATCCCTAGCACAAACAAAGCACCTAAAAAAGTGAAAGAACTACCATCAATTGTAGTCAAAATGATCTTACCAACTACCATAACAGGATAAGAGGCATTGTTGGTGCATGTAACAGTATTCCTTGTAGGGGCAGGCTCGGTAGGCTCTAGAAAAGAGAAGAAACTGCGTTGCAAGGTAATATGTTTGGTCGCCCCACTATCAATGTACCAAACATTTGAGTCTACTGCAGACATGTAGTGCTCATGAGAAGATGGGTCAAAACTGCAAATAGTAGTAAACACCCATTCTTCTTCCTGCACAAGATTAGTAGACTCGGTTTTGGTGTAGAGGCCTCTGCAACAACCATTCAGGCCTCTTTCTTCTTTGCCTCTTTAGCAACCAATTTTGGATAATTCTTTATGATATGATCATTTCCTTTATAGTACTTGCGAAACAATTTCTGCTTTTCTGATTTCATTTCATCTTTGTCTTCCCTCTTCAATTGTGTAGAATTAGCAGATTTTTGCTTACTAGTTGAATAGATCCATTTTCCTTTGCCCTTCTGACTAGCCAGGAAAGCTTGATCTACAACACACATAATGGACCTTTTCTGCATGGATTGATCTTCCTACAACAGAACAAAGACCAACTTCTCAAATGATAAGGCATTTGGATTGCCTTTCATCATCAACCAAAGAGTAGAAGCAGAACTCTGATATGAATCAGGATTACCATTTAGAATGGTCTGCACAAGTGAGCTATCAAGTGTAACCTCATCACCAGAAATAAATTGTTCCTTCAAGTCTTTGATCTTTGTTAAAAACTATCCATAGAATCACCTTCATTCATGTTCTCACTCTCCAACCCTTCTTGGAGATAAGCAACACGAGCCTCATTCCTAGCTTGATACAATGTGGTAAGTGTATCCCAAGCATCCTTGGCTATTCTCCAAGAGCGAATGTGAGGAATAATGGAACATTTGACAGAAAAAACTATCAATGCATGTGCCTACGCATCTCTGCCATCCCAAAACATTTGCTCTGCAGTAGCTGGAGCAAAAACTGCAGTAGGAATAGGAATATACAGAATATCATCATCTTTGACACCTTCTGCATCAACTTTAGTACCTTTAGTTATAAAAGTTGCAAGTGTGATATGACATTTTTCAACACCCTGCACAATGCTCCACAGTCCCTTTGCATCCAATACATGTCGCATCATATAAGCCCACAATGGGTAGTTGGTACCATCCAACTTATCCTCAACATCCAACATACAAAATACATCAGTGCTTTCATCCATGGTCGGTGACTAAAATACCTTGATGCAGAAAATTGATTGTATCTCAAAAAGTTGAACAGAACTACCTAGACAAATTCTGTTAAAACTGTAGTAGACTTTGAGATGCTTATACTGGCGAACCAAAACTGGTATATACCTTCGTCACAAAAAGATGAAATAGCCTTCACAAACACTCTGATAGTGCGTTCATAGGTGTCGACGATGCCCTAGATGAAGCGGTGACCTGCTCTGACACCAATTGTTAGAGTTAGACGTCTGTAGAAGCACGTGAAGAGCACACAGAAGAAGAAGAAGCTTGGAGCTCAACACACAATACTGAATGTATTACTACTAGATGTAAAAAGGTAAGTAGCCCATTAGGGCAATAGGCATATATACAAGCCGGGGAAAAAAACCTCCTAAAGAGGAAAAAAAATTCGTGGTGGTCCTAGAGTGTTCATGCACATCACTACCTAAATATATCAACACCAAGTACAAATAGGTGATGATACCAAGCATTCAATGGTCAAGGTAGGAAATGTCAAAACTTCTGATGGGAATCCTGCTAGGTTTAACAAATATGGAGCTTTTGTGGAGGACCCCCAACATGGATTCAAGAGAATATTCCAGGGGAGAGAAAATAGGTAGACTATTTACATTTGAGCTTAAGGACACTAGAAACATTGCACTTTATAATTATAAGGATCAAACATTATCTGAGTTACAGATTTGGCATAAAAGATTAGCACACATTGGTGAGAGAACCTTGAAGCAGGTATGTAGAGATCAATGTGTGCTTGGGATACCTAATATATCCAAGCAACATATGATCTATAAATGTGGTGCTTGTAAGTTTGATAAATCACACAGGTTACCCTTTACAAAGAGAGGCTAAATGCATGAACATTATTTGGAACTTGTCCAGAAAGGACCCTTCAATTTCAGGCTCAAGGTATTATGTGTCATTCATTGATGATTTTAGTAGATGGATGATCTTCTACTTTATGAAACATAAAGATGAAGTTTTCAGTTGCTTCAAGAAATATCTTGCACTTGTGGAAAATCAATCAAGAAGGAGCCTAAAGGGGATAAGGTGAGATGGAGGAGGTGAGTACTTCTTCAATGAATTTGATGCATTTTTGCAGGACAAAGGTATCAAATGGGAGATTACTACCAGGTATACCCATGTGCAAAATGAGGTAGGAGAGAGGAGAAACAGTTTGATTGTGGAAGCACCTAGATCAATGCTTAATTAAAAGAAATTGCCTAATTATTTGTGGGCAAAAAGTGTATCTACTACCACTTATCTTATAAACAGATTGCCATCCAAATCAATGCTTGATGGGATGAACCCATATGAAGCATCGCATGGTAGAAGGCCATCACTTGATCATTGCAAAATACTTGGATGGGTTTCTTATCTACATGTTCCATCTCAAATCAGAGGTAAGCTAGACCCTAAGGCAGAGAAGTGCATCATCATAGGGTATGATTTAAATCAGAAAGGATACAGGTTTTATAATCCATCCAACAAAGGATTTGCAGTTAGTAGAGATGTTGTGTTTGATGATAATGATTCTTGGTTTGAAAGTGAATGCAAGAAGGAAAATTTTGGCTTTCTTTCATCAATTTCTATACAAGAGTGACTTGCAAAGGCCACTATGCAAGGAGGGGGACCTCAGCTCCCTAGTCTCACAAAATTTATGGGCAACATGAATTCTTCCTAATCCAAAGACCCAATTGAGGCAACCTATTCACTATGATCTAGAGAATCAAAACCACATTCTATCTTGGGTAGCAAAGGAAACTAAGGAAGTTGCAAGGCAACCATTCGCTATACACTCCAATTAAGGTAATAAATCCAATTCCTTTTCCAAGGCTGACTATAGCTATAGAAAAAGGGTTCTAAGGTGGGTAGCTCTTGAGCTAAGAACTTTTACTCTCATGAAGGATGTTACCTACAATACAAGGTAAAAAATGTGTGATGGAAAAGATCAAGGCTTTGGGTGGCCCAAAAGCTCCACACTTCCAAAATAGGGCACCACGTCCACCCATTTCTAGCATCTTCCAAATATGGCACCATCTCTACCTAGTTCTAACATGACTACCATGAGGGGATAGTGAGATCATTCAATTTGATGCAGTGCAAGATAAAAAGTGACTTCTTCCTAGACCTTGCAAGAAGAGCTAAAAGGGTTAGCAATTGCAAGCAAAGCTAGTGCAAGGGATTAAGCTCTGATGGAGGGCATAAAAGTGGTTGGTGTCCATTACAAAAATTAGCTCATCTCTAGTGCTAGACTTGTCAGTTTGAGGTGTCAACACTAAATTATTAGATTTGGCAAGGCCATGCCACTTGGCATTAGCAGTAAAAGGCTATGCACTCACTGTCCCATCAATCATTCTCTCATGTGTTACATTCTGGTCTAATTGCCTATTGTCTCATGTATGTACTCTCATTCTATGCTATCTCTTGACTGCTTATTGTACATTGTGGCTACTCTCCCCATTGAGCATTGAGGTAACTCTATGATGATTATAAGAATTTCTTATTACCCCATTGTCTAGTAGATAACTTGTTAGTGTAATTAGGTAGTCTTGGCTAGTTGTGTCAATGTGTATCCTATTGTACTTCAATTGTAGCAGAGAGCATCTTGTTGTTTTAGAAAATTCTTGCTCTTGATTTTGATTCATCGATTCAAATCCCTAGATTTCCTACAAGCATGATTGGCATCCTAATTAATTATTCTAAGTCATAAGGATTTGTGATTTTCTCATTAGTGTGTTCTTGTGATTTTTTCATCATTTCTCCTTCATTTGTGAATTGCATTCTTTCACACATGCATTTCCCATGGTATACTTCCCTAAGGAAGAATCCCCCTTGAGTAGAAGAAGCATTGGAAACCGTGGTCTCAAATATCACTTCTATAGTTTGGCATTCACAATGGGACCCTTGTGTGCTCTATGTGAGGTACCTATTGCATTAAGCAATTGTTTCTTGTATTGTTTCCTTTGATTCTTCGAGTCTTGTGAGTGGGTACAAGACCCATACATGAGTGGACATGGAGCCTCTTCTTGCACATAAGAGCCCTGAAAATTCAAATCAACCTTCTTTCAATGAACTAAACACTCCTTTACCTATAAATATCTCTATTGATTTCGCCTCTAAACCTTTTTCTAAAGAGAGGCCTAGAAGGACCCTTGACTTTTTTTCTAAAACCTCAAAAGGAACTAGGGCACTCATGGAGGACTCTCAAAAATTTTTATACATGTTAATATTAAGTTCCCTAATTTAAAATGTTTATTGAATGAAGATGTAGATAATCATGGAGAGATGTTTATATTCTTATGCCATGGAAAAGGGTTGCAACATTTGGAGGATGCAATGCTACTAGTGTTTCCCTTTACCTTGGACTAACTTGTAGAAAAATGTTACAACAAACAGGCACATGTGGAATGTTCCACGTGAGAGTACTTAAAAAATTCTCTTTGTCAAGCATTTGTACCAACAAACTCTTTTGAAGGAGCCTTGGATCAATTGGATAACTGTTAAGTTACAACAAAAAGAATCCTTCCATGAACTTGATACACATACTAAAGCACTCCTTTCTTATTTGCCACATGCTCTAGGAAAATGTTTAGTCAAAAACTGAATTGAGAAGGCTCTTTCGAAGTCTTTTCAATATAACCTTGGAGAATCATTGAGACTCGATGATACATTAGATGACTTTGTGGTGGCTGCTTCTTGCATAGAGGAGTCTAGAGTGCATTTTGAAGGTGGGATTCAAGAGAATTATTCTACTAATCGGACCCGATTGAGCAACATAGGGAAGAACTAGAAGCACTAAAGATGCAACATATTCAACAAGAGGATAAAGTCCCTTCACCACTTGTATGCTACAATGATGATTTAAACCACTATGCTCCCATTCATATGATCATGAAAGGTTTGAATCATGAATCCTTTGTTGCTTCATTATCTACAACACATATGATGACTAGAGCTAAGCAAGTGGCAACAACGCATATATATGAGCAATGGGAAGTCAAGGAAGAAGAAGAGGTTAAGGAGGCTGATTAGGAAGACTAGATGACCACTGATGAATCCTATGAAATGGTGAGCACTTCATTTCAAGAACAATCAAATCGCCCTTAGGAGGAGGCACTAGAGGTGAAATATTGAATCAATTTTGAAGGGGATTCATCATAAGGTTAGTTGATACCAACTCATAAATATGGATGAGAATGTGAGAAATGATTTACTTAAAATATTAAAGTCTGCATATCTCCACCCACCATCAAGTGTAGATTGATTCATGGTAGATTTTTCCCTTGCACCACTAGCAAACTACTATAATTCGAGATTGTTTATTTTCATAGATGTCTGAAATTTTGACAAGTACCATTGTAGTTGATGAATCTATCAACAATTGGATGTGTGATTTTGCCATGAAGAAATGAAATTTGGACTTTATTAAGGGAGCACTTTCCCCTATGACATAGGCATAACAACATCGGGTCACCCCATTGGGCTTCTCTGAAAAGGTAGTCTTGATAATTTTTAGTTGCTAGTTTCTATTGGATTTTGTTGTTACTACCCTACCCCAAGAGACATCTTGTCCTCTACTCCTATCAAGAGAATGGTTCAGGCAAGCCAAATTCATGACAAGATTGGGGAAGGAATAAGCTATGGATCTTTACAAAGGCTAACAACTTGTTTTAGATACATTTGGAGGAAGGATGTGACAGGAAGGATGTGACACTACAAAGGTAAGTGGCTATACAATGGAAATTTGGGTAATTCCTTCTGTGGCTAATGAAGATGATAATCTATTAAATTGGATGATGCACAAAACAAAGTGTAGCACAATTGAAATTAGCAGAATAATTAGCAATCAAATATAGAATAACCATGTCCATCCTCTATATATAAAAATGAAGCTTCTATAGAAGAAGAACATGGAGGCCCAGGTGAGGTGAAATGGGTAATGGAACTTATTGAGTGAGGAAAAAGGTAAATCAAGAGATTGCATGGAGCTAGATACAAAAGACAACAAAAAGGAAAATATGTGGCCCCATTTGGGTTTCTCCCCTATGGTGGTCCAACTGGCCAGACCTCTTCGGTAGCCAGGTGGCCAAATGGGAACTTAATTCTTCATGGCCAATGGGAGAAATTTAGGTGATTAAATTTTGAGGTGCAAGATATATTTGGGCAACTCAATGTTTGCACACTCTAGGAAACTAGGCACCTAATTTTGGGCAATTTGCATGGATTTGGGAACCTACATCTTGAAGGCACAACACAAAGTCCACACCTAGCAGCTAATGGGCAAGTAGGCAAGAACCCTTCCTTTGTGTAAAATGGGTCAGTTTTATCTATAGAGCTGACTTCTCCTACAAAGAAAGGTGGACAAATTCATTTGTTGTTAGCATCTTCCAAAGATAGGCACCTCCAATCGGGTTAGTTTACCAAAGTCATCAAATTTTTCCAAAACAAACCTTTTCACTATCATGAAAAGGAAAGAAAAACAAGAAATCATGCCTAATTTGAGAGTTTTAATGATGGAGGACCAAAAGATGCTAAAACTTGTCTAGGAATCTCGAGAGGCTAATTTTGATCCATAGTCTCAGCTCTAGATATTCAAGATGGGTAGAATAAGGAACATATCATGGAGCATAATCTCAAATCTACTCCATCGCATAGCATTGATGGTTTTTCAAGTGAGGCTCCCCCGGAAGTACTTGATCGAGACATGAACCTTTGAGATGAAGAAACCTCACAAGTATTCCACCTATCCACATGGTTGTGGCACTACCCATTATTACAATAGAAATTAAGCTCTCTTTGTTATACCTATAAAAGTTCATTTTCTTTGTCCTACAAGGATCAATTAGATATTTTAGAGGAGCTTGGATTATGTCAAAAAGCCTTATTAGAGGGATTTGCACATATAAGAAGAATACCATACCAAATTAATCTCAAATATTACGATTCACTTAAGGTGGAAATAAATCAATTAAGATCAGGCTAGTATTATTGTTCCTATATAGCACTCAAGGTGGTTTTATATATGGTTATTTTACCTAAGAAAAATAGTAGAGAGATAAGAGTGTGGGTTGATTTTTGCACTCTAAATAAAGTGATTGTTGAAGATGGTTTCCATAACCCCTTCACACAGAAGGTACTAGGAGAAGTAGTCAGACACACTTTGTACATTTTTCTTGATGGTTTTGCTAGCTACAATCAGATTTTTATTCACCCTAAAGATAGAGAAAATATTGACTTTCTCACTCCATAAGGTACTTATCTAAGACTTCGTAAATGGATAATACTTGGTGAATGGATAATGATGTTTCTCCACATTTTCATGGGTTAGTTTTTAGTATTATTAGGTACACATAGAAGAGTAATGCCAAAACGATTTTCATCAATATTTGGACAATTTGAAGAAAACATTTAAAAACTTTGTCAAGAAAGGTTTGAAGTTGAACTATGTTAGATGTCAATTATTTTCACCAAAGGTACTCTTCTTGGTCACATAGTTTTGACCAAAGGGATAACTTTTGATCTGTCTAAGGTAGATTCCATTCTTTGCATGCCCATTCCTCAAATTCTTAAGGATTTTTTCAAGGTCTTTTAGGTGATGGACGATACCGTAGGAGATCTATATGAATGTAATAAAACATTGCTAATCCTTTATCAATGCTGATGATAAAGAAGATCGCTGCTTCTTGAAGTATTGAAGCAAAAGAATCATTTAGTGAGCTAAAACTAAGGTTATGTAGTGTGTGACTCCTAGATGTTCTTATTTGTTCATTTGAGCTCCTTGTTCATATAGATGAAAGTCTTCGTTGAGTTGGTACATCCATCTACGCATGGTGGAACAACATATCGCTTCTGCGCATAGTGTGCTTATGATAGTAAATAGAATTTATACTACTATAGAAAGAGAAGTTTTGGCTATTATGTTTGCATTCCAAAAGTTTTGGCACTATCTTCTAGGCATGCATTTCATTCTCATCTCAGATCATCAGTTCGAAGGGTATTGATAGTGGCTACTACTCTTTCAAGAATATTACTTTGAGATCCACATAAAGCTAGCAAAAGATGATTACATGGTAGACCAAGTTGCAAGGATGGTCATGACTGAAAGGCCCATAGGTATTAATGATCAGCTTGTAGATAGAAATCTTTTTCTTTTGGAGGCTAAAAATTGATTGGTATGATGAAATTTCCTTGTGAAGATGAATCCACTAGAGAAGAGGAAATTATTGTTTAAATAAAAAGAATTTCTCTCATAAAAGCTCAATTGTGTAAATATCATGTGGATGGAATTTTTCATAAATGTTTTCATCTGCAAGAAGATATTTCTTTACTTGAAGTTGCACACACTGAAGGGTATTTCAAGGGAGAGGACCTGGAGAATAAAATCCTCGACTATGGGTTATAACGGCCTTATAATTATAAGGATGATATGGGATTTTCCAAAAAATGTGACATATGTCAAAAATATGCTCCTAGGCCAAGAAGACTTAATTTTCAACCATTTGTCATTTGAATTGGGTGGCAACCTTTTGATTGGTGGGATCTTGATTTCATGGGAGACCAGCCATCCACTACATCAATCTGGTAGTAAAAATTATATTTTGATTGCCACATTCTATTCCAACAAATGGGTAGAAGTTAAGGTTACTTCGCACTGCATTGCGGTGATAGTGGCCAAGTTCATATACAAATGCATTTTCTCACAGTTTGGGTACCCATTAGAAGTTACTAATGATAGGGGCATACATTTTGTATATCACTCACTACCATTGATTTTTGACAAGTACAAGATTTTCCACAAGAGGATATGTGCCTATTATCCTAGAGATGGATAGGCCAAAGCTCCAACATGATTTTGATGATTCTACTATTAAACCATCACACCACATGGCCACAAGCCCTTATTGGCGAAATTGAGACCTTTCCTATGACAGGAAGAGGCACTAGTTGTGAGAATCCATTCCCATTGGTCCATGTTAAGGAGGCAACAAATCCCTTCACATTAATCACCAAAGAAATATGTTGAAGCCAAAACCCTAAGAATTGACCTTCACATTAGGAGGCTCATAGCATTGGAAGATCTTAGGGAAGAAAAAATCTAGGATCTTGAAAATTTGAAGTACAATGTGTGTTCATAAGATTTTGAAAAGATTCATTAAATGATAGCGAGCTCTTTTCCTACATTGTAGGCTTTATAACACCTAATTGTTATAGGTGATCAATTGAGTGTTATAAGGGGGATTCAATTTTAGATTTGGATGTGAGTATGTGTGTTTGAATTCTTGCTTCACATTGAACCAAGTGTCATCCATTCAAACGGTCCATAGGCTCCTATAGTTAGAGCTTGAGTTTTAACACTTCCTCTCAACCTTCAACCTTAAAGTATCCAATGTATCTCCATCATTCTACTGCCTCTAATGGTCTCTTTTAGATTCATTGTGTCCAATGCTTTGGTTCAAATATTAGCATATTGATACTTGGTACTTATGTGTTGAACTTGTTGCTCCTTTTCCATTATATTCTCCCTAATGTAGTGATAATGTACCTCTATGTGCTTGCGCCTAGCATGAATCATAGGGTTATCAGATGGGTACACACTCATCTTGTCGCACATAATTAGAAATTGAATAACATGCAAAACAGATTCAATCAAAAGCTTCTGGAGCCACATGAGATCATAAGTAGCTTCTGCTGGCTCTCTATATTCAGCTCGTGTGGAAGATAAGACAACTCTGGATTTTGGGTTTCCCATCCACACGATGAACTTCTTTCCTAACATCACTATAAATCAACCTGTGCACCTATCATCTTTGGATCCAACCCTATCAACATCTATATATGCTTTCACATACAAACTAGATTCAAAAGGTTATAAAATACCTTCATTCAAAGAACCATCAAGATATTTGTATACTCTTTTAGCTACAAGTGAGGAGCCCTAGGTGTGTGCATGCATTGAGATATCAAACCAATTGTATATGCTAGGGTCGGCCTTGTGATAGTGGCATAGTTCAAAGAGCTCTCTGTAGACCAGCATAAGAGTGCATCTTGAGCTTCATCACCTTTCATATGACTTGAACCGTGTAAGTCCATACTTCATCAATGCATCCAACATGTACTTTTTGTGCATAAACTAGATACCATTAACCTTATATATGAATTCAACAACTAAGAAATATTTTAGGTCTCCAAGGTCCCGATCTTGAATTCCTTTCCAAGTCTTTCTTTGATGTCCTTGATACCTTCTTCATGATCACCTCTATCACTCAATTTGTCTAAGGGTGCTTATGGATCCTAGGAGACTCAACACCTATAATTGGTATAAAGAAAATTAGTCTCTTCCTGTTTCCTCTACTCAATTTTTCAAACAAGGATTCGTTCACTTTCACAAGTGATAAAACACCATTTCATTCTTTATCCTTTGCAAATATACATGCCATATTTCTTTACCTTCCATGCACATAGATAATCCACACTTCATAAGCATGGAAAGTACAAAAAGAGTCACCAACAAATGTTAAACAAGGAAATGAACCATAGTGCTTAGTTTCTTAGTATTTGGGATAACATTGTTTCCAAGGGGCCAAAAATGTTTCTGATTTCTAGTGATCAAAGATCCTTGCGGAGCCTCCGAAAAAGTATTATCAAACGTACATGATAGTTATGCTTCCAGATTTATGGTTAATTGAGAAATGTTTTAATGACCTCAGTGAAAAATAAATTCTTAGATAAAGATATAAATAAAATTTTAAGAACCTTTCAACTATACAAGCTAAAATAGAAGAATAGAAACATAGACGATGAAAAGGTTTTGTTGGTAGCTAAACTTCTCTCTCTCTCTCTCACTATGTGTATATATATATATATATATATATATATATATATATATATATAGATATATATATATATATATATATATATATATATATATATATATATATATATATATATATATATATATATATATATACACACACACACACATGTATATATATATATATATATATATATATATATATATATATATATATGAGTAGTGATGGAAGATTACAAATATACATGTATCTTTAATTGACAATAAGATATGAATATAAATGCAATAATGTATTATTATAGAAATAGGAATATATGAGAATCTACTTAAGTACAAGTATGTTAATGAAATCATAAATGAGTAAGGTTCTACTAATAACAAGCTGCAGTTGAAACACAATTAAAAAAAGTAAATGAATCATGAAAATGGAAATATACAAGCTGAAATTGAAACACAAATAAACAACTTAATGTATATAAGAAAAATGATTCATGAATAGTGGTATTAAAATATGTTGAAGAAAAGAGGCAAAATACAAAGATGAAGACTCAGATAAAATATTATTGTCAACAAGCTCTACGTAATAAGGGACCTTTGATATACAATTGAGAAGAGGTACACTAAACAAAACAAAACAGATGTAGATGCTTGAGCTTTTGATGAGCAGAATGCAGTGAAGGTGAGGATTACTAGTTCTTATCACCATCATCATTTTCTGAGTCAATATGGTAAAAGTATTCCTAAAGCGAGGACATGCAGCCTCGGTCGCCCAAAGTTGGGTGACTAGTGGCACTTTCTCTTTTGCATTTATTCCAGTAAACGGTTGAGATGACATGTGACCCAAACGGATTGTCACCTTGCTAATACTTTCGTTCGGGTGACCACAATATTGATTGATCATCTTTTTGCGTGCAATTGACAGTGTGGATTGTGATGTTTCATTTAAATATTGCTGTTGAATAATGCATCTCTTCTTCTGCTTCAAATATGATCCGTCAACATGCGTCAACAGTGAAACATAGACAAAAAAAAGGAAAACATAAACATTATGTCAATCACGTAACATTATAAACAAACGCGTTAAGAATATCGAACATAGCGCAATGAGAATTAGTGTCATCGAGAGAATCAGTGCAGACTGCATCACATACAACATTGTTATCAGATCTTGAGACATGTATGATCGGAATTGGCTCCACACGTTGGGTAACATCACATACTTTCTGGCACTACCCTGGTACAAACGTGAACCGACGAGCTTCCATGAAAGCTACAGGACAGCGGCTGGACCTATAGCTGAACGCACGAGGGTCCTACAGCTTACCTGCAGAAAGGGCAGCTGAAGGACTCCATGAACCAAGATGTATTTTCTTCTGTGGAGATAAAGTGTACAATCTGCATTCTGCAACGAAATGTACCGAACCAGTACAGCAACGTAGATGCAAAGCCATAGACATAGAACATTTTTCTGCATAGTGAATGTTAGGGGAGCTCTTCATGTGCATCAAATTGGATACGGACAGCTCCGCTTATATGCTCAACAGTTTCAACACAAAAGTACAGGGTATGGTCTTCGTCCAGAAATTTCGTACATCTCAACGTTTATATGAAGCTGCTCCGACATAACATATATGGCAATACTGAATCAACAGGCCTCTCATCGCAGAGTTCGTCGCCCACAAATGCGATGGTCCGATTGGCGGGAAGCGTACTTGGACCCTAAATACTGACGCTGCCCACGCTGCTAAGTCAGATAAAGCAATTGGACGGAGGCATACGTCGCATTAGAAATATCAAGAAACTGAGAAAGATATGTTCCTGAACGAGCTGGTATAAAGAACGAAGTTGTTTTTTCAGTATATAAATTGGAAGCCCTGTGTGTCTAGTCTACTTTTCCAATATGAGTACGGAATTATGACTGTGGAAATCAAGGATCCATAAGTATTTGTTACAAGATAGATTCTTAAAGATAAATGAGATGCACTTCTTGTACCTTCTTACTGAATATCAGTTATAATTTGAATCCTCCAATATTTCTTAGGAGTGCTGATGTTCATTAACATCTGAGGAATTTCTTAGGATGTCTTCCTCACTGGACATTGTAGTGAACATTATAATCTATAAAGTATGATAAACAAGCCTTCGCAAATATATGTAAAACAAATAATCCAGTAAAAGATCATCTGGTGAACACTATGAAATTCAATGAAATCCCTTGGCAAATTGAACTTTTATAACGGTAATGACCTATATTTGTTTCTCGTTGAAGATGTACCTTGAATCACTAGTATAGAATCACGAGCGTATTATTCTTTTAGTAAGGTTAGTTTAACTACCCCCTCCCCCCCCCCCCCCCCCAAAAAAAAAAAAAAAAAAAAAAAAAAGGAAATCATGGCATATTATAAATTCATAAGAATTTGGTGAGCAGGATAATGCGAACAGCTTCATTTGTCGATCGCTATGTTTGATAAGAGTGCCTGAAACTACGATGGATATGGAATTTCTATTTCAAAGAGAAACCAACTGTGCTTGTTGGAAAGAGTACACTATTGTTCCATTAATTTCTAGTATCTTAACCTCTTGTGATAAACATAAGACAATGGAATATAGAAACCATGATAAAGATCCTTGTACTTGACGAAACCATTTATAGCTATTAAAAGGAGTTGTACAAAGACAAGACAATACAAGACAAGATAATAATAAAGTCAAAAGCTTCACAAGAGTTAGTGAAGATTGGAAGTGGGCAGCCAACATGACACAAAACGACTCTATTTAGTTTTTGATCCATGGCATCATGATCGTGGAATCTTGGAACATTCGAAACGGCAAGAGGCTATGGAACAAAGTTTTCAAAAAATGGAAACATCTCTAGAAACAAGACACCAACTAGTGGATCAACTTCGAGGATATTGACTCTAGCATCAACATTACCTATGAAGAATGGAATACTTTGCAAAGCTGGCATCTTTCCTGGGACCGCTCTAAAGTTTGCCTTCTCATGGGGCAGGACACGTCCAGCCCGCTTGGACTCAGATGGCATAATATTAAGTGCCTAACAAGAATCCAGAACATCAAAGAAACCATTGATTACCAAGTTTATCTCAATAAGAAGTGGTGCCTGTCATGGACGCAGCTGTGGTGGGACATGATGTTTATGGCTATCTAGCACCCTCTCATAGAAATCAAAAAGTTTGTTCTCCTATAGAAAATTCTCACATCATGGTATCTAGACCAACCTCAAGGCTAGCAAAATATATGGGCTGCCTCCCTATTGCAAGCACTGCTACTGGTCCATCAAAGATGTTTCTCATATCTTCTTTACTTGTCCCAAATCCAACAAGCTCTGGTAGATTGTCGGAAAGAAAATTAGACTTCAAAAACATATCAGTTGGAAACAAGTTGTACTGGGAGAAGCGATCGAATGCTTTGCTAATCTCTAGAATTCCATCAGAGGGGAGGTCCTATGGAAGATCTGGTAGGAAAAATGTTCTTATAACTGTGGCCACCCCCCCAAAGACTAGTCAATTGAGAAATCACTCTTCCTCCTTGGTAAAAGAATCGCTAACTCCAAGAACCTGTAAGCCGCCGGATTGGCAATTGTAAATCTTTTCCTTTTCATATTCTGCACGAACCAAAAGGTCGTTGTGTAGAATTGTATCCATTTATAAATCAACAAAAGGACGCTTCCGTGACGACCACAAGAATCGCTAGACTGTCTGTCTGGGTGATTACATTCTGTGGAGTTTTCATTGTGTTATGTTGGAGAATTCTGAGTAGTACTGTGTTATTTCACTTTTGTTTGATTATCTTCAATTGTGTTTAATGCTGTTCGAGTAAGTAAGACTTGTGAGTCTGTATTACGGTAATGAATAGTTCCGGTGCTGTGTGATGAGAACATATCAACCAGAGCATAATCGGTAAGGTTGTGGAAGAACTAGCAATAGTTTGAGTACAGATAGTAATATGGTGAGAGAACAAACCAGAGTCTGGAGATTAATTTGTATTAACAGAGATTTAAACATTAAGGTACTGTGCTGTGAGTGATTAATTCGGAAAATCAAGTATAGGGCCTCTGTTTATTCAGACCCCTTCCACTCCCAAGAACCCGAAAAGAGCTTAAACGCGTCTCTGACGGCAAAGCGCGTTTAACACTAGCGCTGTTACCGGGGAGGTGGCAACAGAGTGTTGCAAAGTGATTGTGGAAAAGTGGCAACAGAGTGTTGCAAATTGATTGTGGGAAGGTAACCATAGATTGTGAATCGACAGTAAGGTAGAGATGATATATGCCGGTTACTCGGTTCGGGAAGTCGTATTCGAAGTATAGGCGAGGCCGACAGCCTTGGGCAGTACCGAATTTCTTAAGGACACCCTGAGGAGGTAGAAGCACAGATCGGTTAGGTCCAGTCATCGAAGAAGTGAAGCACGTTAGTAGTGATTCCGATAGCATCCCGGTGGAACATAATACAATTCCGATAGATTCCGGTGTAATTTCGGCACAGACTGTAGAAGATACAGTAACTTCGGAGTCTACAAGAATGCAGTGTGTAGTTGATCCGACACCGTCTGGTCAGGATTCGAACCCGTCTGAGGATAGAGGTGTCTTGCCCAGAGAGGTCATTGAAGGTGAAAGAATACCCTGGTTTGGGGAAAGTTCCACTTATTCCGGTGGCAGTTCGGTCCCAGTTGCAGAGAATTTACAAGTTTTCGGTGAGAGTGTGATATTTCTTGGTGAATCTTCATTCCGGACACCACTGTTCGGGGTAAGGTTGCCTACGTTTGATACCACAGAAGAGGATAGGCTATTCGAATTAAAAATTCGTAAGAGGCTGAGCGCTATTTTCGAACCGGAAGGTGAGCAGTTTGACCATACAGATTCTGAAGAACAAGAAACGCCACCTCAGAACTCAGGAGATAGTAACAGTACCACCACTAGCGAGTGGACAACAACAACATCAACAACAACAACAACAACAACAACAGCAACAGCCACTCCCACCTCGACTGGTTCCAACAGGAGTAACATACACCAAGTTCAGTGGATTTCCAAGTGATGATCTTGATGCTCATGTACGCACCTTTGAAATAAGTTATGCAGTGCTAAACCATCCACCTGATCCGGCATACAAGGCCATAGTATTCGAGTCAACATTAGTTAATGAAGTAGCGAGGTGGCTTACAAAGTATGATATCAACCATTTCGGTACCTATGAAGCGGTAAGGGATGCGTTTTTGCAGAGGTTCTGGTTAAAGAAGAACCCTGTCGAAATTTTTGATTACTTGCAGAACAATAGACAAAAGCTGCACCAAACTGTGTAGGAATATGCCACCCTGTTTAGAACTCACTTGAGACAACTACCGTCGGTCCATGCCAACCTCCTGGATGATGTCATCACTCAGTGGTTTATTAATGGTTTGACTCCGTAGCTTAAACAGATTATGATCATCCGTTGTGTGGGAGCTATGATACTAGATGCGGTTATTGCAATGGCCTTGCCGCTCGAGCATAAGGTTGGAGGCTTTACCGAAGACCTGGAGTGGTTGAAAGCCAGTAGAAATGGTGCAGAGGATCCGGCTAGATAGATGTACTGCACCAAGTGCAAGAATCCAGGGCATACGAGTGCCACATGTGCCCTTAATCAGATGTATTGCGCTATGTGCAATACCACCGGACATTCCACCAAAAATTATGCATATAACGCCAAAGTGCAGGGACCAACAACTGTAAATGCCATTATACAAGAACCAGGTTAGCCGGCCACCCATTATATTCCACCTCAGATGAGAAATAATCAGCAGCAAGGATACATAAATTATCGAGGGCAGTGGAATACAAATTACAATACAAATCGTTAGCAGATAGGAACATCACAGGAAGGTACTTCCTTGCCACCACCTCGATGCCATTTTTGTGGTGAGCTTGGGCACATCTGAAGATTCTCTAAGGATGCAGCTGAATATGATCAAAGAAAGAAAGAGCCTCAGAACCCGATGACCAACATGGTCTATATCTCACCAGTGGAAACTCAAGCAGCAGTGATTCAAACAAGATCTGGTAAGCAATTACAACTAGCAGCAGAAGTGTTTGAACCTAGCATCCATGAACAAGAGAGAATGTATAAAAAGGCTAGCCAATGGACCACCAAAGAGCCTAGAGTGTTCTCAGATCCAATTCCGGTGACCCAAGTTCCACTGCCAAAGGAAGGATCGCAGGAACAAGATTCTACCCCAGTAACAAGCGCATCATCTTCAGAATCGGTGAAAAGTACATTTCAAGCAGATCAGGCATGGGAAATTTTATCTAATGCATCCATTACTCTCCCTCTTGGATAGTTACTTGCATTAGTGTCGAGAGTTCGGTAGCAATTCCAGCAACAACTCAGTCCCGGGTCTTCCTGCATTCCAGCGACGGCAACGGTACAACCAGAAGCTGATTCTATGGTGGATCATTGGATCCCCTTAATTATGGTATGGTACAAAAATCACAAGATTACTCAAGTACTAATTGATGGTGGGTCTGGTGTAAACATCCCTACTCCAGGGCTTTGTAAGAAGTTGGAATGGACGCAAATCGAGCCTGTTCAATTTTTCGTTAGCATGGCAGATCAATCTCAAGTCCATCCTGTAGGACTCGTACGGAATGTCCCGATAACTTTGCAGGGTACAACGTTTAAGATGAATTTTGTAGTCTTAGAACTACCGGAGTCTAGTCTTGACTATAATCTCCTTTTTGGACGACCCTGGTTAAAGCAGGCTAAGGTTATACAGGATTGGTCAGCACAAGAACTAACCTTTAAAGATAATCATCGTAAATATGTTGTCAAACTTGATGCCATTCAACCTTGTGAACTTCATGCTAGACCATATGTAGCAGAGCCGGTCCACATGTTGGATGGCTTATCTGACGATGAAGAAGAAGCGTTCTTGAAGAACAATGAAGATCTGATTTCCCTAGGTACTGTAGATCTGCAATCTATTGTAGACAACTAGAGTCCGGCATTTTGTACGGTGGTGCCTGTGATTGAAGAAGTGGAGACAGAAGATACTATTGCTATGGATGAAGCCGCTCTACAACAACTTTTACAGTCAGCTGACGATCCAGGGAAACCTCAGTAATTCTATGTTCCCAAAGATCAGTTAATCACGTATAATTTGGGAGATGAAGTAAATCCGCGACCTATGAAGATAAAGGAAGGATTGTCTGAGGCGTTTCAAGAAGATTTGATCCAGCTTCTTTGTGAGTTCTCTGATGTTTTTGCATGGCACTATCATGATATGAAAGTTCTAGATCCTTGAATCTATCAACATCGGGTCGTGCTTAAACCAGAAGCAAAACCAATTAAACAACCTAGTTACCGAATGAATCCCAACTATGCAGCACAGGTCAAAGCAGAACTTGGTCGCCTATTAAAGGTAGGGTTCATTGTACCCATTGAGCACGCTGAATGGATCTCCCCGATCGTGATCGTACCAAAGAAAAACAAGCAGCTCCGAATATGTGTCGATTACCAGAAATTGAATGCAGCCACCGTACCTGATCCATTTCCTCTTCCATTCCTTGACACAATGCTGAACAGAGTAGCTGGGCATGAGATGTATTCATTTCTCGATGGTTATAATGGTTATAACCAAGTGAGAATGGTTGAGCAAGGTATACCAAAAATAGCGTTTATTACAAATTGGGGTGTTTTTGCTTATACAGTCATGTGGTTTGGATTAAGAAATGCTCCTAGCACTTTTCAACGCTGTATGCAAGACATCTTCTCACCCTATCTCACTTCTTTTATGCAAGTATATCTAGATGACTTCTCTTTATTCAGTAAGATGGTAGCACACCTGTATCATTTACGGTGTTGTTTCGAGAAATGCCGAGCATACCGACTCTATTTAAACCCAACCAAATCTGTCTTTGTGGTTTCTTGTGGTAAGCTCCTTGGCCATATTGTATCTGCACAGGGCATACAAGTTGACCCAGACAAAGTTGCAGCCGTGTTAGAAGCACCTGTGCCTACTAACGCCGAAAGAAGTGATGCGATTCATGGGTCAAGTCAGGTGGCATGGTCGACATTTACGGTGGCTTGCCCATTTGGCAATACCCCTAAATCGGCTAATAACTAGTACTCCTCGACAATTTGACTGGACTCTAGAATGTCAAACTACATTTGATCGTCTAAAAGGATTATTAACGCAGGTTCCAATTTTACAACCTCCTGATTGGGGACGCCCGTTCCACGTCTTTGTTGATGCCTCACATATCGCAATTGGAAGTGTTTTAATGCAACAATCTGATAAGTGGTTCAGGCCTGTCTATTATGCAAGTCGACCGCTTGCTCTTGCTGAAAAGAATTATTCAGTAACTGAAAGAGAATGTCTCGGTTTGGTGTATTCTGTAAAGAAACTCCAACATTATTTGCTAGGCCGAAAATTCATCTTTCATGTAGACCATGCTGCGTTGGTGTATCTGGTTAGGCAGCAGCATTTAGGTGGTCGTTTGGCACGTTGGGTTTTATTGTTACAAGAGTTTGATTATGATGTGATTCATCGACCCGGCACTCCACATGCATTAGCAGATTTTCTCTCTCATTTGGATTCCAGTGAAGCTCCGGTCGGTGTTGATGACACCACACCAGCAATTTACATTACTGAACCGACTAGTGATGAATCTCCAGAACCTCCTGTGACACCTACCTACTATGATCAGTTATTAACCTTTCTTACTGATGGATTTCTTCCTCCTCAAACTTCTCCTGCTATGCGTCGGAAAATTGCAGTTTACAGTTGCAGATTCCGGTTGATTGCCGGACAGTTGTATTATATGGATCACACTCGGATCTTCCTTCGTTGTATTCCTCCACATGAAGTAAACTTGGTTATCGCTCTAGCACATTCAATACCTTCCGGTGGACATTTTGCAGCAGATTTAACGCACCGAAAAATTCTACAAAGTGGGCTCTGGTGGCCTACTATGTACAAAGATGTATCTCAGTTTGTGCAGGAGTGTGACAATTATCAGCGATTTGGACAGCCTTTACAATGCCACTTCTTCCCTCTACAACCTGTATTACGTTTGGAACCTTTTCAGAAATGGGGTCTTGATTTTATTGGACCAATCACACCTCCAACAATCCTTAATAACAATCGCTACATTCTGACATGTACAGATTATTCTACCAGATGGGTAGAAGCTTGGGCTTTACGGTCCGCTGCAGCTGTTTCGATGGCCAAATGCCTGATGAAGGACGTATTCCCACGATATGGATTACCTTTGGAACTTGTAACAGATCAAGGAACACACTTTGCTAACAGTTTAATTCGAGTGTTAATGCATACTTTTCAAATTCTACATAAATTCAGTTCACCGTATTATCCTCATGCTAATGGCTTAGCTGAAAGTACCAACAAGACCTTGCTGAGTATGCTTCGAAAATTGATTGTGGAATCACCAGAAAGATGGGATCAGTAACTACCTGTAGTATTATGGGCATACCGAACTACATACAAAGTAGCAACCAGACTGACTCATTTCAATCTTGCTTATGGATTGGAAGCAACCGCTCCAATGGAAGTTATAGTGCCTAGTTTACGCGTAGCCATAACTCAGAAGCTGATACCCGAAGACTCTTTGCCATTTTGGTTGGACACACTCAGAGAACTAGATGAGCATCGCTGGGAAAGTTTTCTGACCCTTCCAGAAGTTTAGTTGAGGCAAGCTCGTACTCATGATAGATATCTAAAAACTCTAGTTTTTTCGATGGGACAACTTGTGTTATTTTATAATGCTAAATCAAATCGTGCGGCTAGAAAATTCAAATTACGGTGGTTCGGTCCTTACCGGATTAGTGAACAAGTGGGCCCAGCTACTTTTCGGTTGACTACTCTGACCGTAGTTCCTCTTTCTAAAGTGATCAATGGTTCAAAGTTGCGGCCGTATCATCAAGCACCTGATTCTCGCTGACGTGTTCTTCGTTTTTCCGCATGTTATTTACTTTCTTCTTTGTTTTTGCATAATATTAAATAAGCCTATAAATATCCTCGTTTTGATATCTAATTATGATCAACAGCCACCCTGCATTATCGATTCTGCACATGCATGCACGCCATAGTTATGAAGGTTATCATCTCAACACCACACGATGATTATCATTTTCGATCACCTCCCGTTGCCAAGTTTCTACTTAATCTTTTTCATTTCGCTGTTAATCGCTATTGTGTCTACGTGTTTTGTGTGCTTTGCGTTTTCTTTCATCACTGTGTATTCGTGCTACTTTACGTGCACATCATGGAAGCCCTAGCAAACTTTGCTACCTTCCATGAAGGACTTCCTCAGGACATAAGTGAATTCCTGCGTGTCTGAGGTTTGTCCAACTTCGCTGAATGGCCCTGGCATTCAGTGGGGTGTCATCCATACTATGCTCAAATCATCGCTGCTATTGCCCCCACACCTGCTACAGAGCAGAGTTTGCCTATTACGTGTTTCCCATCTCGTGTTGTAATCACCCTGCAGTCATTTGCTGTTGCTTTCCGACTTTCTTTCTAAGGACGAGAGAATGGTCCTAACCTTCCAATCGCTACTATGATTCAATTATTCCCCAGGTACTCTTCAAATGAGTATGCTATACTCTGTGGCCTTGAGCCTGAAAGAACAACTTTGCAATTCTTAGTAGCCATATTAAACTTACAAAAACGCACTTATGGGATTTCTCACCCATTCTACTCGGTGATTTATATGGCTGCTAGAGAGCCTATCAATTTTGCTTCTTACTATTTTCGGCGCATTCACCGTGAATGCGTTACGGTCATAAAACACGTTAACAAAGGTGATCTCCCACGTTCACGTTTACTGCACATCCTTACTCTTTTGTGTCCGGCCCTCCAAGCAGCGCAACCGCCTCCACGAGCTCCAATTTTATATCATGAGGAATCTGCTCAAATACTTGAAGACAACGAAGAAGATGATGAAGAAATCTTCCAGCTCCTCCGCCAAAAACGCATATGGATAAGTTTTTCTGACAGTCAAGTGCAAGGGTCTACCGCTAGAAATAACACAGACAAAAATGAAGAAGAGATTTTCCACAACACAGCCACCTCGATTCACCATGATTCGTCCGCTCAGTCTTCTCCAAACCATCAATGAGATCAAAGTGTTATTGCCGACAGATCTTCTAAGGAAGAATCTCAGCAGCAGTCCCAAGAAGATGTGCAAGAAGATACGCATGTTATTGTTGTAGAAGTTTTGGCAGCTTTGATTGCGGCCGTAGATTCTGCAGTTACCCAACCTCAAGTGACTATGCAGGAAACTACCGAAAAATTATTGGTGGCCAACGATCTGCAACCCACTCCTCCACCAATACCTCTAATTACGCCCATTGAACCTGTTGTACCTATTGTTCCTAACACACCGGAATCTTCCTCTTCTTCATCTAACTATTCTCTACCCTCTTCCCGTCAACTCTTGACAGCTTCTTCATCTCAATCACATCCTCCTCTTCTATTTCCTTCAATTCCAATGTTTACTGAGCTCGCATCCATGGATCATATGTTGATCCAAGTATCGGAGCAACTACCAGCACAGATGAAAGAGGTTACTGATAATCTCAGAGAAGAATTCCAACATAAAGTCGATGTTCTTGAGGCCGATATTAATCCACTCGAGGAAGAAGCAGATGCAATAAAAGCAGAAAATCATTCTCTGCACCTACAGATTCAACAGCTCCAGGCCAGACTTGCTGAATAGGAATCATTAATTAGCCAAAGAGATGCCGCATTAGCTGAGTTACAAGCTAAAGATGATTTATTGTGTGCTGCTGATGCAGAGATTCTTCAGTTACAACAGTTAGTTAAGGATAAAGAGGATGCTCGTATAGCATTGGAAAACTTGTTAGAAGAAACTAAAGTACAGTTGGATGAAGCCGTGCAGAAAGGACAGGAACTGACAAATTTACTCAAGCAAACCAATACAGAGCTCCAGTTCACAAATGCAACCCTATTTGAATCAAATTCTGCTCTTAAAACACAGATGCCGTTAACCGCTCAGCTCTGGAAAGAGGTTCCACCTATCCGAAGAGATCGAGATGCTTATTTTCAACATCCAATTTCAGAATCAAGAACTAGAGAGAAGAGAAAGGCAACTTGGAGCTCAAGCAAAACGTTTATCACGAATAGATCAACAGATTGCCGATATGAAATTGAGTCGTGATGCAGCACTGGCAAATGACTTTTATCTGCAGGAAGCCTTTCTACAAACACAGGCAGAAATTTTGATGAACCACGTAATTGCAACAAGTTCAGTAAGAACTGATGCTCAACTCGTAGAACCAAAGATTATGAAAAAAATGATAGACTCGCTAAAGCAAAAAATTGCCAGAACATTTAAGTTAGCCCAAACAATGTTTGATGAGCCATAAAATTTTGTATCTCTACGGGTTCAAGTCCACCGTGCGTGCTAGTGTAAGCCGCCGGATTGGCAATTGTAAATCTTTTTCTTTTCATATTTTGCACGAACCGAAAGGTCGTTGCATAGAATTGTATCCATTTATAAATCAATGAAAGGACGCTTCGGTGACGACCATAAGAATCGCCAGATTGTCTATCTGGGTGATTACGTTCTGTGGAGTTTCCGTTGTGTTATGTTGGAGAATTCTGAGTAGTACTATGTTATTTCACTTTTGTTTGATTATCTTCAATTGTGTTTAACGTTGTTCCAGTAAGTAAGACTTGTGAGTCTGTATTACGGTAATGAATAGTTCCGGCGCTGTGTGATGAGAACGTATCAACTAGAGCATAATCGATAAGGTACTAGCAATAGTCTGAGTACAAATAGTAATAGGGTGAGAGAACGAACCAGAGTCTGGAGATTAATTTGTATTAACAGAGATTTAAACATTAAGGTACTGTGGTGTGAGTGATTAATTGGGAAAATCAAGTATAGGGCCTCTATTTATTCAGACCCCTTCCACTCCCAAGAACCTGAAAAGAGCTTAAACACGTCTTTGACGACAAAGCGCGTTTAACAAGCCCCCCCCCTTCTCTTGAGATATCAAGCTCAACATGTGATGATTGAGGATGACATGTACAAGTTTTTCGATTCGCTGATATGTATATTGGTCACGCCGATATATATTTATCGAGAGTGATGGCACATCTATTTCTTGCCAGCTCACTCATTTGCGGACATTAGGTTTTTCCTTATGTACTGATCTTGATATATTGCACTTCTTGTATTCTTGTTTTTAGGTCATTCTTGTACATTCCTTTTATGTAATAGAAGAATAAGAAGAAGAAGATCATTCTTCCTTGCCTCAATCTATGTGTGTGCTTCTCCTTGAGAGTGAGAGTGTGTGTGTGAGCTCTCTTCCTTATCTCCTTCCTCGTGACATGGTATAAGAGCCAGCGTGGCTGTACACAGCTCGTGGAGAAGGCGATGATGAAGACTATGCGACAAGGCATGGAGAAAACACGATTTCACAAACGGCCTCCGTTTGCTACAAAAATCGGCATGAAGGTAGAAGACCTGAAAATATTTTTGTGAGTTATCCCTTTAGGGTCACTTGTTTTTGTCAGATCGAAGTTTCAGAGCCATCTCGATCTCTGTTTTGAGCCCACAAGGTGGGGCCCGCAAAAAAACCAAATCAGTTTCAGAAATTGTAACTTGCGTTGTGTTTGAAAAACTCATATATTCCATATCCAAAATTTCAAGAAATTTTGTGTACTGTTGATACACGAAAACTGTGTTTTTTTGAGATCCAACTCTCATGTCATAGTGCGATAGTGTTTAAGTAGAAGTGCTGCTTGTAGTGGTTTGCAATGTTGTGTATTGCTCCAGAATTGGCAAACGCAGATGGAATGAGTGAGCTTATGAGTGATAAGCTGGACAAGAACAACTTCAATGCTTGGAGATTCAGATGAATTTCCTGATGGGAAAAGGCTACTGGAAGTACATCGAAGGAGAGAACAAAAATGCTCCACAGTTACCAGAGCAGAATTGGACTGCAGAACAGATAAGAGCATATGAGGAATGGAATCAAGGAGCCGGGAAGGTAATGAACTGGCTATCTGTTAGCATACAGGATAACACGATTGGGCATATACAGGATGCCAAGACTCCGAAATAGGCTTGGAATAGTTTGGTCACATTGTACGAGACCAATACAAAGGCACGGAAATTGCAACTCAAGAATGAGCTGCATACATTGGAGAAAAAGAGCATGCCCATAAGTGAGTACACTCTGAAAATCAAAAGCATATGTGAGTCAGTTGCATCTATTGGCATGAATGTAGATGATGATGATAAGGTGGAAGTGTGCCTTCGTGGTTTAGGAGCTGCATATAAGCAGTTCAGAACTTCTATACAGACTAGGGAAAATATTCCGAATTTTGCTGATTTATATAGACATACATACACACACACACACATACACACATATATATATATATATATATATATATATATATATATATATATATATATATATATATATATATATATATATATATATATATATATATATATATATGTATGTATGTAAATATGTATATATATATATACATATATATATGGAGGACTATATTTTTGATACCTCCTCTAACAATAATCTTATTTTATATATGTAGTATGTTATTTATTTTATTTCCCTTTGATATGGATATGCATAAAATAGATATGAAAGATAGAATTCAAGTGGGCCCCACCACTGAAGATATGACTAGCTCTCCCTGTAGTAAAAGAGAAATGATAAATATATAGAAGGGAAATACAAAAGAGAGATGGAAAGTCTAGAATATTCAAGTGCTGAAACCTTGTTCCACTCTCTTTAGAATGAAACAAAAGTCTTTCCAAAGGTCCATAGCCCCACCACACCTTTTTGAATTTTCAACAAAGGAAACCTTTAGTTTATGTGTATATCTTATATTCTTGGGCCCTAAACTCAAAAGACTCATGCACCAAGGTCAAAGCTCGGTGGATTGGCCACCTTTCACTCATTTGGAGGAGAAAATATCATATTTTTGTAATACAACCTCAAAATATGCAAGAAATATGTAAAAGCAGGCCAAATACCACACCCACTTAAGTCTTGAATCTTCTGGATCTTTGTAAGGAATTCCTATCTCACCACAAATGTAAAATATCTAGAAGATTCATTTCAAAATATCATCCCTAAATATCTCGCCAAAACCTATGTTACACGTTGTGGGTGTAGTGTGCGCCCCAAACCTAGGAGAAGGAGTCTATTCTATGTCACTATATGGAGAGATCTATGCAAGATCCTAATTTGTAAGTCCCCCATGTCTTTGTAAGATTTTCTACTTCAATCAAGTTCATTTATCCAATTCCTCCATTTCCATTACCCTTAACCTTTTCTTATTCTACCCAATACAACCTCTCTTCTTCTCTTATTTCCTACTCCTTCCATCTTCCTTCCATCCTTTCCATCATTCCCAAACCCATTCAATATTGTGGTACCACTTGGCTCCTCTTGTCATTGAGAATCTCTTTCTTGTGATTGTTTTCTGTTTTGTCTATGGGTACTAAGAGGGCAGCGTGGGCAACCCCTACCTTAAGGGTATTGGTGTTGATTGTTCGTGTGTTGTTACTAAGAGGACGGCATGGATCACCCCCACCCTAAGATTTCCATTGGATTTGTGTGACAAGGTGGCACGGACAACCCCTACCTTTGTAGTGTTTTGTGTGTCATCCTATGAATGATTTGGTAGGAGTCTGGTGTCCCTCATCTTCAATTCCATTTTTTTCTTATGAGCTGAGCATCAAGGAAGTGTTAGAGGACATTTCGTTAATACCCCTCTCATAAATTGGTGCTAGCATTGAGGAACCTAATTTCATGAAATTCGAAAACCCCAACAACCAAAATGGTTCCATTCGTTCCAACCAACCTTATCAACCAAGACCCCTTCTTTCAGTCCATATCACATATAGTAGAAAGATATTCCTCCAACACCACATCATCTATCATTTTGGGGTAGAGCGTTTGGCAGAAATCCTTGAATCTCAAGAACCCTTTATCTTTCTAGTTCTAGAATATATCCTTAGCTTCGGTGTCTAGATCTTCATGCTTTTGTAAGAAAGCCAATTTCAAGTTCAACCATGGCATCAATCTTCCCATACTTCTATGGAAGACCCAACGAAGATGCTACAGAGTTTTTAGACAACTTGGAGATGGTGTACCTTGTCTTAGGAAGGGATCAAGAAGCAATCAAGCTAAAGGCTTTCCCATTGGTCCTAAAGGAGGAAGCAAGAATATGGTACAACAACTTATCCAACGAAGCAACAAGAAGCTGGAAGCAGTGCATGAAACATTCATAGCACGATATGGAAAAAAGGATACACCAGAAGGAGTGTGGCAATAATTTCTCTCACGAAGGCGTCACACTTGAAGACTTTTCAAATTATGACTCTACGTTTCAGTGTGTTGAGTAATTGGGAAAGTAGCCTAGGGGCAAATGAAGTAGCTCCACAATTTTTGAAAAGGGATAGATTCTTCTCAGGACTCTTCCCTTCTCTAAAACAAAAGGTGGAGTCACAATTTCTAGCTACTTTTGAAGAAGCATTAGATATAACAAGAGTTAAGTGTAGAAAATTAAAGTTTCCGTCTTCAAAAGTTGAAAAAGTAGAACATATGGATGTTGTTTCCCTGGTACCAATTGCACAGGTAGAGAACGAATAAGCTTCACAACAAGATATCTTGCAAAAGCTCATGCAACAACTGGAACAACTAACACGCAACTAAGCAAGGGGCCAGCAAGACAGACCACAAAGGGAATAAAATTGAGGAGAATGACAACAAGCAATAGAGTTTATATGCTACAATTGCAACAAACGTGGTCATGGTATGTACAATTGCCCTCATCCTCGTAGGAATCGAGATAATATATATCCCATTAGGAGGCCTCCACAATATGCACAGGAACAATAACAACCGCAAGCAAATATTCCACCTCTCCCAATGGCTCAAGGTTACTAAAGCCAAGTGAATGTTTTTGAGCTGACCGAGGAACAAGAAACTATGGATACAATGCCAATCAAGAGGACAAAGGTGCAAGGTAGAGGTCAATCTCAAGATGAAGATTCCAGCATCCTAGTAAAAGAAAGAGAAGGCAAAGGAGGAGGATCATGATGGAAGACTTTCCTCTAGCTAATGGTATCAAACCTTATGACCTGATTGAGGATATATCTAGACATAAACCAAATATCACTTGGCCACAATTACTCCAATTATCTTCAAAAAATAGGAGGAAATGGTTCAAGCTACTAAGCACTAGGAGGGCTAAAAATAAGGAAATTAACCTTATAAGAGTCAATGCATGTGATGATGTGGTACCCACAATGGATGCATATGTAAAAGGAAAAAGGATTTCCAATGTGTATGTGGATGGAAGAGCATAGATATGTGTCATGATAGAAAAAACAATGCATGTGTTAGGCTTGAATGTGACAGGGCCATCTCCATACCAAGACAAAATGGCGAATAATACTGTAAATGTGTTTGTGTAGTTGAAAATTTAAGAGTTATAGTATGTGATATAGATATTGCTTTGGATATGTATGTAATTGAAACCAAACGGGAGGGCTACCCCATCATATTAGGACGTCCATGGTTAATTGCAGTAAGTGGAGATCAGAAATGGGGTTCTAGCCTTCTATTTCTCAAACCAAATGATATAACAAAATTAGTTACCTATGATTTGAAGGACCAAAAGAAGGAAGATCACAGGTATGAAACAACTGTGGATGAAGAGAGCTCATGCTATGATAGTGATTGTGGCATTGAGGAATCGATAACGGAAAATGATGCATCAACACTTGAAGTCATGGGCGTGATCTTTCAAGGAAAGGAAGATGGCAGCAAAGAGGATGACCTACAACAATCACAAAGTGAGGACTCCATGTCTGAAGTGGATCTCCAAAAGATGCTAGCAGAAGATCTCACCTCAAAGGAAAAGACCATGTACATCAACATGCTCAAAAGATACCCCAAATTGTTCATTAGAGATTATAATGAGATACAAGGTGTAACTGCTATTCAACATCATATCGAAATAAAGCCAAAAGCAAAGCCAAAGGTGAAAAATCTCAAAAGGATCGGAACATTTCAACAAGGGGCTCTGCTAAATGAGGTAAATAGACTCATAAAGGCTGGTTTCATTTACCCTGTTTCACATTTTGAATGGGTGTCTCCAGTAGTAGTTACCCCAAAGCAAAACAGTAAATGGAGGGTGTGTCTAGACTATAAACCCTTAAATGCAGCAACAAAGAGGGATCATTCTCCACTACCTTTCCAAGATGAAATTCTAAATGAAGTGGCAGGCCATGAGAGGTACACTGTATGTGATGTATACACAGGGTACTTTCAAATTTGAATAGCTGAGGAGGACCAAAGAAAGACCACATTCATTATGCCATGGGGATGCTTTTCTTATCATGTAATGCCTTTTTTCCTAACCAATGCACCTGCAACATTTCAAAGGTTTATGTCCAAGTGTAGGTGAAGAAGCAATGGGAGTAGTCTTACTCTAGAAGGTTATAGAGATATCTCACATGCATCGTGTTTGCTTTGTTAGCACGGTAATGAAAGAAAATGAGAAGAGATACACAAATGCAGAGAAACTCATGCATGCACTTATGTTTGGAGTAAGGAAGTTTCGGTCTTACCTTCTTGCTAGGCCTTTCATTGTTCCAATACAACAGATCATGCCTTCCCATATGTGGTACAACATATGAGTATCTCATCTAGAATAGCTAAATGGGTTCTTAAACTTCAAGAATACAACTATACTTTTATATTAGCGGAAAGCACAAGAGCTAGTCTTGCAGACATACTCACCTATAGGAAGTGGGAGAGGAGAATATCCAATGAGAAGGATAGGGGAGCAACCTTTCATGAAGAGGATATTGAAGATGCACATACTATATTTTTTGATGGTGCATATAAGAAGTAGGTCAACAAAGCAACTGGAGGATTTCTAATATATGACCAAAACAAAAAACTCATCTTCAAGAAAGGTATAGCTCTTCCTAATGCTCATTCAAATAATGAAGTAGAATATGGAGCACTATGTGAGGCCTTGCATGAATGTGTTCAACATGGTATCAAAAGGTTGATTATCAAAGGAGACTCAATGTTGATAATTAAGCAATTGCAAAATGTTTGGTGTTGCAAAAGCCCAAATTTGTTTGAATGGTTGAAAAAGGTAAGAGTGCTATTGATACTATTTGATAACACTCAAATATCTCATGTACCAAGGAGTGAAAATAAGGAAGCAGATGCATTAGCAAATGAGAAATTTGATGGTTGAATAACATCCATGAAACTGAGAGACAACAAATTTGTAGGTCAAAAAGGATTAGAAGATGTCATCGAATTTCTTGAAATTGGAGAACCACCCAAGCACCTAGACAAGGTAGAAAGGCATAGACTAGCAAAGAAGGCTCTATAGTACCAATTCATAGGAGATCATCATTATGAGAAAGGTAAGGACCTTATTCTCAGAAGGGTCTCCTGATCAGATGAAATAAAGAGTATTCTGGAATCAGGTCATGATCATGCATGTGGAGGACTCTTCTCACATGAAATAACAATAAAGAAATTACTTCAAGCAGGATATACATGGCCAACACTCCAAAACGATGTTCAATATTGATGTAAAACATGCATTAAATGTCACATTATAGGAAATAAGCGGCTTATATATGAACGAAGGACACCAATAATCTCTTATGGACCATTTGAGAAATGGGGAATCGATGCAATTGGACTCCTACCAAGGACAAGCTCAGGAAATGAATACATCATTGTCGCAGTGGAATACATGACTAGATGGGTAGAAGCAGCTAGCTCAAAAAAGACAATAGCACAAGATATTGTTGATCCTCAATGTAGTGGTCTTGTTGAAAAAACCAATGGACTTATTTGTAAAATCATTAGGAAGCAGATAAAGAAGCATCCTAAGGAATGGGATAAACACCTCAGTGCAGCATTATGGGCATATCACACATCCTACAATGCATCATTAGGGTTAACCCAATTTCACTTGGTATATGGACAAGAAGCTTTGTTGCCCATAGAAGTAGAAATTCCAACTCTTTGATTAGTAATAAAGGAAAGTGGATAGAGTGGGCAAGAGGTAATACAGAGGAGGCTTACAGATCTACAAGAGCTGAGTATGAAAAGAGACATTGCAATTGAGCATTACATGAACCAAGTAGAGAAAAGGAGATAGGAATTTAATAGACAACTCAAGGATAAAAGGTTAAGATAAGGAACTCTTGTTCTAAGATATGATAACCGGTTTGATAATAGGGTGCATGACACAAAGTTCCAACCATGATGGGAGGGACCATTTTTTATGAAGACAAAGTTTAAGAATGGCAGCTACCA
>CM035408.1:152776509-152781509 GCA_020310875.1 Ceratopteris richardii | reverse complement strand
GAAAATTATTTGGATTGCCTTACTTCAAAATTTATGTTCCAAAATAGGCTTTAGCCCTTCATATCATTCACCATCACATTAATTTCCAGTCTTCGAATTCCATGCATATGTGGAACATGATTATGATTTTTTAGTCATGGGACATGTGACTAGCTATCCATGTCTATTTTTATTCTTATCAACTCAAGTCAGTTGCTGGTTAACTTGAAGGCATATTATAATTTATGGAATAATAGAATTCTATATGGATTTTGTTGTCTTGAGGGCTTTTATGAGGTTTGTGTCTTACTTTGGTAGGTGAAGACTCATGAGGCGGTGAATGCATATGGACTTAATCACATATCCTTTAAGATATTTAGTAGAATATTTGGAAGATAGTATTTTAGTTATTTTTTTGTAAAAATAATAGATCGCTTAAGAAAGCACTATTTTTGTAAAAATATTATCGCTTGGAAAGTAATGCTTTTGTAAATAAAGTGGATTTTCATAAATGCATCCTTTATGAAGCTTCATCCTCATGTATCTTCTATTCAAGATGTAGCGAGAGATACCTATAAATACACATACGCTCATAGACTCATGCACTAGAGTATGTGGGGGCGAGATTGTACCCAATCTGCTATCTAGTCTCTTGTGATTTTCAATTATGTTAATAATTTTTTGAGATTTCATTTTTGTAATATCCTCTACATATGTGCATCAGTGAGATCCGATCAAGAATGCCATATGCCATTGCTACCTTATTTCAGTTCTCGTGAACCATGGAGACAAAATGAATTGAAGCCTTCTCCTATGGTAATGGTTCATGCATCTTGATTAATAGCTCTCTATTGCAGTCACCTCCACCAAGCACAATCCATTCCCATGTACATAGAGGAATATGCAAGGGATTTGTAGAGAGAAAACATTCTTCTGAATCAAATAGAAAATGCATTGGATGATAGGTTTGGAAGTATATTTTTTGTTTCTATATAGTGGTCATTGTTTTGGAATGCTAAATTTGGACCTTGTAGATTAATTTGGATGAAGATCATGGATATTAGGCTAGCTTGAAGATCAAAGTACAAGAATCTAAATTTGAAGCCTCAAAAAAGGTTTGGTAGGAAAGAAAAATCTTCAAAACAACTTCAATCCACTAAGAACTAAGAAATTTCACCTAGAAGAACAAATTATGCCAGTAACAGATAAGTCAAATGCTCCCATTGCTAATTATATGATAGAAAAGAGTTGGAGAACTAATTGGTTGATGTGAATCATGGTTAAAGAGGGGATTTTGATCTTAGAACAAAAGGAAATGAAAATAATGGAAGAAGTAGTGAAGGTTATTGCTAAGCAAAAGGCAAAAGAAGAGAGAGATATTGAGTTAATGCCAAAAGAACAATGATACTGAACATTGCAGGTTTACTTCATGAAAGCAACCAAGGCAAACCAAATAATTTTGATTTTTTTCTTTTTGTACTAAGTTGAAACAAAACTTATGGAGTCAACTTGGAAGTTGTAGTGGGACCATCCTCAAGTTCTGAGGTTGGAAGAAGAATTCCAAATAGAAATGGATGCAGAACTATCCCACTCAAGTCGATTCTTGATGAGTTTGTTCATGATTGGGATAAATCAATCCATCATGCTTCCGAAGAAGACCATGTCTCAATACTCTAATGGGTTGAGTCCACCATGCATGCTAGTGTAAGGAGGTAGTTGACGTACACTCCCTTTTGTAGAAATCATTTTGTAATCCATTTTCAACTTGGGAAAATGTAAACCATTTAAACTTATTTGTTCTAGTTTGCAAAAAAGAAAATCTTGTAGCCCTAATAGCTCAAATTCTGGATGTAACTCAATACCTTTAAGGTTTCTAATGAAAACGAAAGCAATATAGATAACTACGTTATTGCACCAACAAGATAAAATACATCACATGTAATCTTTGCAAGTTAAATAATCTTCATTGTTTCTAGTGTTGAATCCTATTCTCATTCTATTTTATCTTCTTTACGAATAATGGTATGTATGTATTATGGGAAAATAACACTCTGATAATTCTGTAATGATTTAATCAACACACTTTGATATTCATAGTGGGAATAGAAAGTTACATTTTGATTCTCCAAATTCACCATCCCCGTTGCACAAACCTAAGCTTGGGATGAAGCTAGAACAACTAAATACACATACATATATACATATGTATATACTTCAACACACATGCATATAAACATGCATACATGTATACACAAGGACACACACACACACACACACACATATATATATATATATATATATATATATATATATATATATATATATATATATATATATATATATATATATATATATATATATATATGTGTGTGTGTGTGTGTGTGTGTGTGTATATGTGTATGTATGTATGTATGTATGTATGTATGTATGTATGTACGTATGTGTGTGTATGTATGTATGTATATATGTATGCATAGATTTATGTATGTATATATATATATATATATATATATATATATATATATATATATATATATATATATATATATATATATATATATATATATATATATATACATATACATATACATATACAAATACATATACATATACATATACATATGATTATTCAAAAACACACATACATATATACATACACAAACTTATGTACATACATGCGATTAGAACCTTAGAGGCAATTGGAACATTAGCCATAGCTCCAGTCGCAAGCATATTAGTGTGCTCTCATATAGGTGACTCCCTAGGCTGACAAGAATTGAGTTTGCATACAGAACAGATTGGCATTGTTTCATTTGGGCTACAGCCTCTATTTCACATTTGACTTTTTCCCAATCCTAAGCCAAACCATATCTTTTGCCTGGATCTTTTATTCTTCGCTCTACTTTAGTTCTATCTTCTAGACTCAATATCATAAGGAAGTGCATAATTAGGTCACGATTTGATGTGTCTGTCTCCTCCTTACGAAGCTGGGGAAATCATCTCATGAACTCTCCATGAAGATGAGTGAGAGACTCATTGGTCTTAGGGGAGTTTATCCATCGCAAAAATCCTTCACGACTATGCTCACTAAAATCCTCAAGATAAAAACTTTTGTGCAGTTCATTCCTAAACTCCTCCCAAGGTTTATTAGAATGAACTTGAACACTTTCTAGTATGGATCTAGACACAGCCAAAGTAGTTTACTAGTATGTCATCATGTAACCCTTGGATTTGCACTTGGTCCTCAAATGCATCTAGGTACTTCATGATATTTAACCTAGTAAATTTACCCTTTTCTCTTAGGATGGTTTGTATAGTTCGTGTCCCTTGTTTTTCTATCATCATATTCTTTAACATTTCGTCCATCTTGTGTTCTTGAAAAGGCTTAGAATGGAGTAATAAGTCTCAAATAGTGGGCTTGAATCTCTGTGTAAACTGTCTAACCATATCCCTAGATGATAAAGCCAAGAATATTGACTTTACCAAACCCAAGGCTTTTCTATTTATATAACAATGGTTTTCAAATTTTCAACTTTTGTTTTCTTTCGTCTAGTCTAAATTAATATTTTTGTTTTTGTAGTTTTGAATTTTTGTCTTTATTTTGATTTTATATTTTGCATTTTATCTCAAAATTTACCTTAATGGAAACTTGTCCTTTTATATATTTTATATAATATTTCTTAATTTTGTTTTTAGATTTTAATGTAGTAGGAAAAACAAGAAATAATAGCAAATAATTAAATCTAGAAACTAAGTCTATCTTTTTTAGAATAAAACTCTCTTTAGTTTTCAAATAAATAGGCCTATGATTTAACATGCAATTGCTTTCATTTCTAATGCAATGCTAAACAAAAATAAGTTGTCTTAATGCAATGATGTTTTAATGCTTTGCAAATACAAGTACAATGACTATTTTCTAATGCAATATGAAATGAAAACAAGCATTCTTTTTCTTTAATGTGATTTTATGAAAAAGAAAGAACTTGAACAAACTCTTTACCTGAAGTCACTTGATGCAAAAGGTTTTAATGTGCACTGTGATAATTCTTTACAAACTGTTTTAATAAATCAAACCTAAGTACAAAACTAAAATGATCGTGTATTAATGGTATTCTTTTATGTCAATGGGGGGAAGGATGAAGTATCAAGGTTTCTTCTACTTGAATTACCCTATTCCCATGGAGGTGCTGAGTTCCCTAGGGAATAGGCCTCAACAGCCAAGGAAAAGGGTATGTAGCAGCAAGATCTTCACTTAACGTCGCAGCTTCTTCCTCCACTCACCTGCAAACAAAAGAAGAAAACATTTTTCAATTAAGGCTGAAAACGCACCTAAGAATCCTAAGCACACATTATTCACTTTCACGTCGGGTTCACCAAGTCTGTCAAAGGGGTATGAATAGAGACAAGCGCAAATCAAAACTGACTTAAGATAGCCTCACTATGTGATTACACGTAGGGTGTTTTGTCGCATTATCTAAGAGCTAATATGTGTTTCAAATACGTGAGAGTGATTATCTATGATTTATCAAATTATTTAAGATCAACCTATGAATATATTGTCCATAAGGTTATGTAGCTCCATACCTAGAACGACTCTATTCGTAGTAATGCCAAGCTAATGTTTCATTAGTTATACGATCTTTGATAATTTCATCCACTTCATTTTCATTATGCTTAGGTTGGGTATTTGTTTTTATAGGTGGAGGCAACATATTCTCACTATTCTTAGGTTCAGGTGATGCAATTGAAAACAAAGTTAAAAGTTTAGACAAGCAATAATCGTATGATGGGGAGATTTAAGATTCATCACCAGTACTGTCCTTAATAATTTTCTCTATTTCTATTTCTTCATTAGTTTCAATTTCTTTAGATTGTGTGCTAGTATTATCAATAGGTGGAGGTAACAAATTTTCTAAAATAAAAGATGTAGGTATGCTATTTTCTTCGGTAGATTCATTTAGAGGCACATAGCTTGTTGACATAAAAAAGAGTAATGTAAAGTTTCATTTCATAAATGAATT
>CM035408.1:152036509-152074009 GCA_020310875.1 Ceratopteris richardii | reverse complement strand
TGTGTATTTGTGTGTATGTGTGTCTGTCTATGTGTATGTGTGTGTGTGTGTGTGTCTATGTGTGTATATGTTCTCATACCTTGCTTCAACGAGATGGATCTCTCTCTCTCTCTGTCCCTCTCTCTCTCTCTCGGTCTCTTCTTGCTCTCGCGTGTAGATCTTGGCACAAATGTGTCGAGAGAAATCGATTTTTTTTTACATTCCAGAGTGTCGCATATGCGACGCTCTTGAGTTTGCCCATGTCGAAAATAACGTTGCTAGTGAGCGATGGTATTTACGGTGCATTAATTTTAGCGTCGCATAAGCGATGCAGGCATCACTTATGCAACGAATGCCCGAAAAGAAAAATCCAAAAATAGCACCATCACTTATGCGACGCTAGCGTCGCATAAGCGACGTTGTTCGTTTTTTTCTTCAGTTCGGGTTTGTCGCTACGCCCACATATTTCTTGTAGTGTTATGATGTTGTGAAATATTTTTCAAGTCTGTTTTAATTATTCATAACTGTAGAGGAGGTATTGGGGTATCCCATTTTGGCAAAGTGCCAAACTATAGAGGAAACTACACTTTTGCACTTCTAATACTTCTTCTACTCAAGGGATTTCCTTCCTTCGGGAAGTATACCCTATAAAATTTATGTGTGCACGTACACTCAATAACAAAAGAGAAACTATACAGTCATCAAGAAAGCAAAATGACAATTGCACATATGAGAGGGAAACCCAACTCCACTTAATAGCTAACTAAATGATTACAAAGGACCTGTGTGATACTGCAAGTGGACAAAATAGTGGGCTAGCATTCCATTCCAAAAACTAGAAACAAACAACACACAAAAAGTGATCAACACAAGGGCTACAATAAGGATGAAGGCTTTGTCCAAGAGAGATGCCAGAGACTCACAACAAAAGACTATATCCAAGCCGCTCAATCACTCTATAATGCTAATAGACAACTTCACTAGGCAGCCTATGCTTTGTATAATCAATAGAAGAGTGAACTTCAAGAGTGTGCATGTAACAACATAATGTGGTGGGTGGTCAAGATAATCGTGCTTGATCCCAATGCCAAAAGAATGATCTCCATGGTGCTCAAGGAAAAGGATCCCTTCTATGAGTTCTAAAAACTTGCTTTTATAGAATCCAAGAGGCCAGAAGTGGCCTTATGGAATCCCAATGTTCATTGTGTATGTGGCAACATGGTGACCCAAAAATGGTGTGGACTAATTATGGCTCTAGTCTTCAATCCACAATTAAGTTCTCAAATTAGCTTCTAACATTGCTAAGGCTTGGTACATGTATTCCCTACATTGATTCACTCTATGTCCTTTTGCTTACAAGAATATGTTCCTCCATCTTCACATCGTCAAACATGTGTAATCATCTCTCTGTCCTGTGTTCACAACTTCCTATACTTCACTGATCGTTTTGCATCCTTGTACCTCACAAGGTGTCACAAAGAGGAAATATGTGCAATTTTTCTCTATGTAGGAGAAGTGCAGTTATCTCGAATTTGCAGAGACAAGAAAGGTACTAGAGATAATCAAGGTATTATATCCTTGGATAGCATTTGGAAAAACATTTTGTGAATCACTTTGTGGCATAAGTGTAGCTATAGGAAGATACATTTTCTTCTCTCTATGAACACACATACACATTCATTAGCAACATAGGTTCTTCATTGTGGGAGTTTGGCAACCTTTTGTGCTATCCTGCTAGATGCTCTCTTAAAGTGCTAACCCATCCACCTCATACTAAGAAACATGTGAGATTGAATCACCTACATCAATACAACAACAAGCCCGCTCTTACCTACAAATGAATGTTGTTAAAGGAGATGGTGGATAGATTCCAGAAATGAAGTGGTGCTGCAAATCCCTCCTTCACACTAGCCAAGAAGGAATTGAGGAGTGTAAAATAAAACCCTTGAGATTTTGAGGAATCATAAATAATCACCTAAATGCATTCGATTATGATTCTCTAATTAATGGATCAAAACAGATGAGTAGAAGATTCAACTATGAGCTAAGATGCTATTTTGGTCTCTACAAATGCTTAGTAAAATGAATAGTGCTCTCAAATTGCTAGCAATTGATCATATTCCATTTGGGAGTATCTAATTGACTTAGATAGCTACCAAGCACAAGTTATTTCACTTAAAATGATCAAGTCTACACTCCGAATTATGCCTAGCAAGCTAGATGACCATCCCGACATTTTTGGGCTACCAGAGTATGCAAACTAGTAAGCAAAATTTGAAAGATATATCCGGACTGAGTGAAGCAATGACAATGAGCTTTTGTAGCAAAACCATACACAATATGTGGAATCTATACCACTTTAAATCACATTGAATGATGAAGTATGCACTAAGAACCAAGTCTAACCGTTCACTCTTCTGAGATGAACATAACAGAGAAATGAAGTAGAGATGTGATCAATATATATGTAGTAAATCACATAGAGTTACAGACACATTGGCAATATATAATTACACAATGTGAGTATAGTGATGGAGCTATATAATGAGCTCACTAAGCACTATAGATCCCTCTCAAATTATCTCCAAATCCAGCTCTAGATCTTGCAAGATTTTGATCGATTTTTTAAGCTTAGAGTTGGATCCATTGTTTAAATTCAAATTCAAACTTTTACCATAAAGTGAATCCTAAACTTTAGGACTTGATTTCTCACCAAAGACCTACCAAATGATTTGTGATTTGATTTCTCCTAACTCCACATGAGAGTAAGTTCTATGCACTTTTACAAGGATAAAAGTAAATGCCTTTTACAAGAGAATAGTCATATGTGATTCTAAATGATTATGTGAAGTGAATAATGATGGTCCAAGTATGTAGGATTCGACTCATTTGCACCAATAGCTCCCCCTCAAGCCTAACATGCTTGGTCTTCATTTCTCCTTGATTTCTTGTAATCCAATCATCATCTTGAACTGGCTCATCTTAGTTCCATCCAAAGATTTGGTTAGCATATTTGCACATTGCAAATTCGTTGATAAATTGGACAATTGGAGGCCCTTGCTAAGTAGATTCTCTCTGATATAATGATAGTGCACTTCAATGTGCTTAGTCTTTGTATGATATACAAGATAAGAAGCCAAATGAAGTGAGCTAGTGTTATGTCCAAAGATCATTGGAGTGTAGGTGTGTATCCCTAATTCTGAGTAGAGTAGCTTTAACCACATTGTTTCTTGTGTTGCATTTGCTAGGCCTTCATATTCCGTTGTAAGTGATGATAATACCATAGTTGGTTGTTTCTTTGATGACCATGAAATGAACTTAGAACTTGTAAAAGATAAGTAGCTAGAAGTGCTCCTTCTATCATCTTTTGAGCCAGCTCAATCTGCATCACAATATATCTTGATATCCGATAAGATGTGGATGGATAAAATAGAAAGTCATTACGATACCCTTTAGATACTTTAAGATCCTCTTGTTAGCTTCGATGTGAGGTCTTCTTGGTGTACGCATAAATTGACTTAATGTACTTACTCCAAAACATATGTCTACTTTGATTAGGGTTGCATAATTGAGACTCCCAAAAGCATTTGATAACATGTAATACCTTCAAGTACTTCTTCCTCATGAGAACTAAGTTATGATTTTATTTCCATGGGTGTACCTGAAACTTTAAAGTTCTCCATCTTTGATTTAACCAACATATCATTAATGTATATCCTCTCAGTAATAAAGACACCAGAATCTCAATATACAAGTTCTAATCCAAGAAAGTATGTTAACAAACCAAGATCACTGATTTTAAGCTCTTCCATCATCTGTACTCTGATTTTCTTGATGCCATTGGCATTCCTGTAATGATAATATCATCTACATAAACACATAAGTAACAACTTCTGAGTTAGTCTTCTTTATGAACAAAGAAGAGTCTGCTTTGCTAACAACAACCGCTTGGCCCTACAGATATGTGAGTAGTCTATGGTTCTAAGCTCTAGGAACTTGTTTTAAACCATAAAGTGCTTCCCTTAATTTGAATACATAATCTGGTTTGTCCTTGTCTTCATATCCTCATGGTTGACACATGTAGACCTCTTCAAAGATCCATCCATTAAGAATGCATTTTTAACATCTAGCTGATATAAATTCCAATTCTTTGAAGCAGCAATACTTACTAAAACTCTGATTGTTGGCATCTTAGCCATAGGTGAAAAGGCTTCCTCATAGTCAACTCCATGGGTTTGATAAAACCTCCATTTGTTGCTAGTCTTGATTTAAACTTGTTGATTGAACCATTTTAATTCTTCTTTACTTTGTAAATCCACATGGATCCTATTACCTTCGTGCCCTTGAATCTTGTCTTGCCCTTCGACTTCCAAGCTTTGAAGTCAATCTGTTCTTTATCTTTCGAGTTGATTTCTTCTAATACTTGTGGTCCTTCTTGAGCCAGAGTTGGAAAATTGTTTTCCAAGTCGTAGGGTAGCTCTATTTTCCTACAATCATCCTCAAACCAAGAGTTTTTTTCATCAAACACCACATCCCTAATAATTGTAAATCCTTTTTTAATGGGCTTATATAACCCATATCCTTTTTTATTTTGGTCATAGCCAATTAATATACACCTTTCAACTTTTGGATCAAACTTTCCTATAATCTATGAGGGTATATGTGCATAAGCAATGCAGCCAAAGAGTTTATGATGGTTTAGGGAAGGTGTCCTACCATTCCATGCCTCATAAGGTCTCATTGCATCCAAGGACTTGTATGGAAGCCTATTTATTAAGTATGTGGTTGTGGAAACAACCTCTGCCCATAAGTAATTTGGAAGTTTCTTTTCATTCAACATTGATCTTGCAACCTCTACTATAAGTCTATTTCTTTTCTCTACCACTCAATTCTATTCAAGAGTTTATCTTGTTGTTATCTCTCTCTTTATGCCTCTATCCTATAAGAAGGAGTCAAATTCATTTGAGAAATACTCACCACCTCCATGAGTCCCAATGTCAGTATGCAATGTCAGTATGCAAAGCTGCTCCTGCTTATGTGAAGTTGCATATCGGCCCTCTCTCTCTCTCTCTTCCCCGCCATCTCTCTCTTTCCTCTCTCTCTTTCTCTCTCTTTCACTCTCTTTCCCTCTCTCTCTCTCTCTATTTCCCTCTCTTTCTTTCTCTCTCTCTCTTCTCTTTCGATTTCCCTCTCTCTCTCTATTTCCCTCTCTTTCTTTCTCTCTCTCTCTTCTCTTTCGATTTCCCTCTCTCTCTCTCTATCTCCCTCTCTTTCTTTCTCTCTCTCTCTTCTCTTTCGATTTGCCTCTCTCTCTCTATTTCCCTCTCTTTCCCTCTCTCTCTCTTTTCCCTCTCTCTCTCTCTCTTTTTCCCTCTCTCTCTTTCCCTCTCTCTCTCTATTCCCCTCTCTTTCTTTCTCTCTCTCTCTTCTCTTTCGATTTCCCTCTCTCTCTCTATTTCCCTCTCTTTCTCTCTCTCTCTCTCTCTCTCTCTCTCTCTCTCTCTCTCTCTCTCTCTCTCTCTCTCTCTCTCTCTCTCTCTCTCTCTCTCTCTCTCTCTCTCTCTCTCTCTCTCTCTCTCTCTCTCTCTCTCTCTCTCTCTCTCTCTCTCTCTCTCTCTCTCTCTCTCTCTCTCTCTCTCTCTCTCTCTCTCTCTCTCTCTCTCTCTCTCTCTCTCTCTCTCTCTCTCTCTCTCTTCACTCTCTGTCTCCGCCCCCCGCGCATCTCTCCGCCAGCCCCCGCCCCTTCTCTCTCCGCCACCAGTCCCTCCTCTCCGTCTGCCCGCATCTCCTCCCCGCCTGCGGCTCCGCCCCCCGCATCTCCTCTCCGCCTGCAGCTCCGCTCCGCCCTCTGCCCTCCTCTCCATCGCCCACCTCCGCATGCCTCCGCTCACCTCCGCCGCTCCGTCCGCCTCCGCATGCCCCTCCCTCCTCCACCACCCTCCGCCGCGTGCCCTCCCTCATCCACCACCCTCCGCATGCCTCCTCTCTGCCGCCCGCCTCCGCATGCCTCCGCTCACCTCCGCCGCTCTGCCCGCCTCCGCATGCCTCCGCTCACCTCCACCGCTCCACCCGCCTCCGCATGCCCCTCCCTCCTCCACCACCCTCCGCCGTGTGCCCTCCCTCCTCCACCACCCTCCGCATGCCTCCTCTCCGCCGCCCGCCTCCGCATGCCTCCGCTCACCTCCGCCGCTCTGCCCGCCTCCGCATGCCTCCGCTCACCTCCACCGCTCCGCCCGCCTCCGCATGCCCCTCCCTCCTCCACCACCCTCCGCCGTGTGCCCTCCCTCATCCACCTCCCTCCGCATGCCTCCTCTCCGCCGCCCGCCTCCGCATGCCTCCGCTCACCTCCGCCGCTCTGCCCGCCTCCGCATGCCCCTCCCTCCTCCACCACCCTCCGCCGCGTGCCCTCCCTCACCTCCACCCTCCGCATGCCTCCTCTCCGCCACCCGCCTCCGCATGCCTCCGCTCCCCTCCGCCGCTCTGCCCGCCTCCGCATGCCTCCGCTCACCTCCGCCGCTCTGTCGGCCTCCGCATGCCTCCGCTCACCTCCACCGCTCCGCCCGCCTCCGCATGCCCCTCCCTCCTCCACCACCCTCCGCCGTGTGCCCTCCCTCCTCCACCACCCTCCGCATGCCTCCTCTCCGCCGCCCGCCTCCGCATGCCTTCGCTCACCTCCGTCGCTCTGCCCGCCTCCGCATGCCTCCGCTCACCTCCACCGCTCCGCCCGCCTCCGCATGCCCCTCCCTCCTCCACCACCCTCCGCCGTGTGCCCTCCCTCATCCACCTCCCTCCGCATGCCTCCTCTCCGCCGCCTGCCTCCGCATGCCTCCGCTCACCTCCGCCCCTCTGCCCGCCTCCGCATGCCTCCGCTCACCTCCACCGCTCCGCCCGCCTCCGCATGCCCCTCCCTCCTCCACCATCCTCCGCCGTGTGCCCTCCCTCCTCCACCACCCTCCGCATGCCTCCTCTCCGCCGCCCGCCTCCGCATGCCTCCGCTCCCCTCCACCGCTCTGCCCGCCTCCGCATGCCTCCGCTCACCTCCACCGCTCCGCCCGCCTCCGCATGCCCCTCCCTCCTCCACCACCCTCCGCCGTGTGCCCTCCCTCCTCCACCACCCTCCGCATGCCCTCCACCTCCCCCCACACTCTTCCGCCTCCCCTCCTCCTCCTCTATCCGCCCCGCCGCTCTGCCCGCCTCCGCATGCCTCCGCTCACCTCCACCGCTCGCCCGCCTCCGCATGCCCCTCCCTCCACCACCCTCCGCCGTGTGCCCTCCCTCCTCCACCACCCTCCGCATGCCCTCCACCTCCCCCCCACACTCTTCCGCCTCCCCTCCTCCTCCTCTACCCGCCCGCGCACCCGCACTTTCCCCCTTGCATCCCCTCTCCTCAGCCTCCTCCGCGTCCCCTCCCACTCACACATTCACACACCTTCCCCCCACACACACACATTTCCACACACACACCCCACTCATACGCACCCGCATGCTCGCACATAACCACACACACACACATACCCACACACACACCTTCATACGCACACACCCGCGCATACATCCACACACACGCATACATGCACACTCACACACTCATGCATACCCACTCACATCGGGGCACACAGACACTTTCACATACACTCATACTCCAGAAAAGTGCTCTTGAGTGCAAAGAAGTTGTGTGACGAGAAGCATTTGGAAATAGAAACAATGGTTGCAGTTGGGGTTCCAAGAGATGCTGTTTGTGAAGCTGTTGAGAAACTTGCAATTGATTATTGGGTCATCGGGAGTCATGGATATGGAGCCATAAAGATGAGATTTCTTGGAAGTAAAACGAGAAATGATGATCTTGATGTAGGGATTATTCGGCCAACTCTCTTTGACATGTTTGGACGTGATTCAAGGAGCAAAGTCAAAAGGTTGTAAAGGTTCTGCTACAGAGAGTGCAGCGTGATGGAGATGGGAGTGTGCCCCATTTAGGCCGTCTGAGTTCCCTGGCTCAAAAATTCATCAAACACAAGCCTGATGAGTCTGAGGATGCAAATGAGTACTTCGAGCCAGCTTTGGAGATGACCTTTCAAATTAAAGTATTTCTTGGGGCTCTAGGATTTGTGAAGTTACCCTCCCTTTCTCACACTCAAGAGGTGTTTTTAAATCACCGGCAACGTAAAGTAAAGATCTCAATTTGACTACAAAAGGGTGTGTGATAAAAAGTGTGCATGGTAAAAATTGGAAGCAGAGAAAATACTATTGCTACCAGGCCATTCACGGCGACTACCTATTTTTGTGGATCTAATTCAAATCAAGTGGAATATTTGACCTACCCCCCAATTTTGGGTGATTAACCGGCGCGTGAACAGTGGACGTGAAGATTCGGCAAGGTTCTCTTGGCCTATTGAGGCCTATAAAAACAAGGGATTTGTGCTCATTTGGGTACACACTTTTTGGTACATTTTTTTTCTTTTTGGAGTTACTTGGACGCGTGTATACGTGCAGAAGTTCTCTCTTGCACTTGGTGGTTTCAAGCCTATTGTAGGAGCTACTCTATAGTGTGGATACAGAGGGTAGGCTTCTCAGTGGAGGGCTATGAGCACTATAGTGTAAGAGAGTGTCTTGGATTTTCTTTCTTTTCTGTGAGACACTATTGGTGTTAAGCTCTATTCTCTTGAGCAATTCCTTCATCATTTGTATTGATCTGTATTTATCTGCATAGAGTACCACGAAGCTCTGAGCATTAGTTTTGAGCATTTCCTTGACAAATCTTGTAATCATCTGAATCGAATCAAGAAGTGTATGGTCTTCCTTGGTCAATTGTTGTCCATATTTTATGAAGTATCTCCTTGTTATCTACCTGATCATAGAAATGTTAAAGGGTATACTTCCCTAAAGAGAACCCCTCTTGAGTAGGCGATGTACTGGATGTGTTAATCTTTGTTCTCTACTTTTGATAAAAGTGGATACCCCAGTACCTCCTCTACAGTTTGGCACGCCCGGTGGGACCTTTGCATTTCTGTGAGAGGTGTTTTTCCCTATTGCAATTGCGAATAGGTACATGACCCATACACGAGCAGATAAGGAATCTCTTCGTGTTCGAAGGAGCCTTAACAAGTTAGCAATAACCACGGCTAGTGAGTCTACCTCCCCTCTGTCCTCCCTAAATTTATCTATTGATTTGGGTGCGACACCATTGTCAAAAGAGGGGTATAGGAGAACTCTAGACTTCTCCTCAGATACGTCAGAAGAGACACCAGTCCAAATGGAGGATCTTTCTCATCTACTCTCCAGGATCAACATCAAGTTCCCTACCTTCAAGGGATATGCTTATGAAGATGCTGATGATCATGTGAGGAGATTTATCTCTTTATGCCGTGGACGTGGTCTGCAGAATAGAGAAGATGCAATGTTGGCACTTTTTCCATCCACATTGGAGGGTCTTGCAGATGAATGGTATAGTCAATATGCAGATGGCCATTTCACTACATGGGAGGCTTTGAAGGCGGCGTTCTCACAGACATTCCGACCAAGTGATTCCTCGGAAAGAGCTCTAGATCAGCTAGAGAATTTGAAGCTAAGACCAGGTGAATCCTTTCATGAACTTCACACTAGAAAAAAAGCACTTGTTGCACGTCTACCACATGCCCCAGGTGACTTTTTGGTTAAAAAGTGGATGGAAAAGGCTCTGCCTAGGTCATCTCAGCAGAAGCTTCGTGAATCTCTTAGATTGGATGCGACCCTCAATGATTTTGTTGCAGCGGCATCACGCATTGAAGAAGCAAGGCAACATTTCGAAGGGGATACACAACCAAAGTAGGCTGTAGATCTGGATTCTATTGAGCAACTAAGGAGGGAACTGGAAGCATTGAAGATGCAACAAAACCAACAAGAAGAGAAGGTCTTGCCACCACTGCGTCGCACTGATGATGAAGTAGCTCAACTTCGCCGAGAGTTAGAAGATTTGAAGACCACTCAGGATATAAGGAGACAAATTTGGTTTACAATCTGTAACAACAATGGACATTCCAATGCTAATTGCCCTATTAAGGTAAGCTGTCAATTTTGTGGAAAAGATGGTCATGAAGCCAGAGATTGCTACTACCTCAAGGGTACACAGCAGAGAGGTAACCCTCAAAATTTGGATTCATATTATGCTAGTACATCAAATACTTCAAATAGAGAGGAGAATCGGCCTGCAAGGCCTAGATATAATAAACCTTTGATGTGCTATCGTTGTGGTGAGTATGGCCACATGCAAAATAGGTGTTCTCTTCCAGAAGATGCACCTCCCTATCAACATTGTCCAGAGGCCAAGGATCATTATACCAAAGATTGCCCAAGAGGTCGTCCTGCTCCAATTCACATGATTGCAGTCTCCCCACCAGTAGAAGGTATGACTACTCAATCATATGCTGTTTCATCCTCTGCTATGCCCATGATGACCAGAGCTAGGCAAGCAGCAGCAAACCTTAGGGGGGAACAACAAGGAATTCAGGATAAAGAGGAAGAAAAGAAGTCTGGATGGAAGGACCAAGTGGAAATTGAAGGAGCTTATGAAGAAATGACTACTTCTCTAAGGGGCCAACCAACACGTCTACAAGAAAATACTCAGGAGGTAAACATTGAACAGATCTTGAAAGGTATTCATCACAAGATTAGTCTCTATGAACTTATAAGGATGGATTCACAAATAAGAAGTGAATTATTAAAGATTATACACTCTGCTCACTTGGTCCAATCACCTAGTATAGATGGTTTCATGGTTGATTTTGCTCTTGCACCCTTAGCAGACTACCAAAGTTCGAGATTATCAGTTTGTATAAAGGATGAAGCTCTTACAGGTGTGATCATAGATGGAGGCTCTAGTATCAATTTGATGCCAGATTTTACAATGAAGAAGCTGAAATTGAACCCCACCAAGTTGGCACCATTCACGATTACATTGGCAGATCAACATCGGGTTGCGCCACTTGGCATTATTGAAAAGGTATTGATGGTAGTACAGGGTTGCAACTTTGTGTTGGATTTTGTTGTTATTGCACTTCCACAGGAGACTTCCTATCCTTTGCTCCTAGGGAGACCTTGGCTGAGACAAGCAAAAGCTTTGCAAGATTGGGGGAAAAACAAACTATGGATTTCAACAAGCACCAATAGCCAACTGCAATTACATTTGGAAGAGGGATTTGATTTAGGAAAAACCACTGGATATACTGTGGATACTCAGGTAATGCCCTCTCTACCCCAAGAAGAGGATACATTGTTAAATTGGATGATGGGAAGTGCAGAGTGTTGCACAGTGGAGATTAATGAAATTGAGGAAGAAGTTGCAGATAAGGTAATTACAGGAAAGGGCAATGAAGACCACAAGGTATTGGAGAATGAGCAATTGCAGGAAAGCACAAGCCTTGAGGAAGCAACCCAGATAAAAGTATAAGAGGTAGAATATTTTGAACCTAAGGGCAGAGAAGATCTTCCTTTCTCAGATATACCTCAAGGATGGATGAAAGAACATGTTGCAGAATATAAATTAAAATCCACTCCTGCATATAGTGGAGATGATTTCTCAAGCAAGACCAATTCTGAAACATTGGTTCAAGAAGTAAATTTAGGGGATGAAGAGAACCCTCAAGTAGTCCATTTGGCATCCTGGTTGTGGCATTATCCTAATTTACTACAGAAGGTAACTTCTATGCTCTTTACTTACAAAAATGTCTTCGCATGGTCCTACAAAGATCTAACAGGAATACCAGAAGAGCTTGGATTACATCGGATACCCTTGGTTGAGGGAGCTGTGCCTGTAAGAAGTAGGCCATATCGACTCAATCCGAAGTATGAGAGGCGGTAAAAGCAGAGATTACAAAATTAGAAGAAGTAGGTATAATTGTGCCAGTAGAACATTCCAGGTGGCTTTGTTCTATGGTTATTGTGCCGAAGAAAAATAGTGGAAAAATAAGGGTATGTGTTGATTTTCGTGCTTTGAATAAAGTGACTATTCAAGATGGATTTCCTCAGCCCTTCACAGAGCAAGTACTTGAAGAGGTAGCTGGTCACACTTTGTATAGTTTCTTGGATGGTTTTAGTGGCTACAATCAGATAGTGATCCATCCTGATGATAGGGACAAAACAGCCTTTGTCACTCCCTGGGGCACTTATGTCTATACTCGAATGGCTTTTGGTTTGAAGAATGCACCGGCTTCATTTAATAGAACGATGTATCTGATATTAGGCAAATGGTTAACAACCTTTCTACGCATTTTCATGGATGACTTTTCAGTATTTTCAGGTATAGATAGAAGGGCAGCAGTTCAGGATTTCCATGACCATTTGGAAAATCTAAAAGAAATTTTTGAGCAATGTCTCAAAACAGGTTTGAAATTGAATCCTGATAAATGTCACTTTTTGGTCACTAAGTGCACTCTTCTTGGTCACATAGTATCTGCTGAAGGCATAACTGTTGACCCTGCAAAGGTTACAGCTATTCTTTCCATGCCAATTCCACAAAGCCCAAAGGAAGTGCAAAGTTTCTTGGGCCATGCAGGGTATCACAGAAGATTCATTAGGATGTATTCGGAAATTGCTAAGCCCTTGTCAAGGCTCACCAGCAAAAAGATCCCTTTCTCATGGAGTGCTGAAGCTGACAAAGCATTTTGTGAACTAAAGTTGAGGCTATGCACTGCTCCCCTTTTAAGTGTTCCTAATTGGTCATCGGAATTTCATGTGCATACAGATGCTAGTCTTCATGCTGTTGGTGCAGTTCTAGCTCAACCATCATCTCGCAAAGTGGATAGACCTATCTCTTATGCAAGCAAATTCCTCAACCAAGCTGAAAGAAATTACAGTACAATGGAAAGAGAAGGTTTGGCTATCGTATTTGCTCTTCACAAGTTCCGACATTATCTCCTTGGTGTACATTTCATTGTTATTTCTGATCATCAGCCCTTGAAGTATTTGATAAACAAGCCTAGAGTAGCTGGAAGGATTTGGAGATGGTTACTCCTATTTCAAGAATTTAATTTTGATATTCATATTAAGCCAGGAAAAGAGCGCTACATGGCAGATCAAGTGTCCAGGACAGCAATGAGCGAAAAGGCAACAGGTATTAATGATGAATTGGTGGATAGCAATCTTTTTCTAGTAGCAATCCGGACTGGTTGGTATGATGAAATTCTCCATGTTCTGAGTATTGGAAAGATCCCAGAACACTTCACACCTGCAGAAAAGAGAAGATTGCTCCTGAAAACCAAAGCATATTCTCTTATAAATGGAAATTTATATAAATACTGTCAGGATGATGTATTGAGAAGGTGTGTCTATCCAGAGGAGGTAAATCTTCTGCTAGAGGCTGCACACAATGAAGGACATCTAAAAGGGGAAGAATTGGCTCATAGAATGATCCACAAAGGTTTATGGTGGCCTCATATTTTCAAGGATGCAATCAAGTTTGCTAAAGAATGCCACATCTGCCAGAGGTGTGCTCCCACGCCAACCAGATTGAATTTCCAACCATTAGTCATATCTACTGGATGGCTTCCATTTGAACGATGGGGTCTTGATTTCATAGGACCAATTAGCCCAACTGGGCAACCAGGAGGTAAAAAGTATATTTTGATGGCTACATGCTATGCCACTAAATGGATAGAGGCTAAAGCTACTGTGGATTGCACAGCTTTAACCGTAGCTAAATTTATGTATAAACGTATTTTCTCAAGATTTGGTTGCCCACTGGAAATTACTAGTGACAGGGGCACACATTTTGTAAATCAATTGCTCCAGTTTATATTTGACAGGTACAAAATCTTCCATAAAAAATCTTGTGCCTATTACCCAAGGGCAAATGGCCAAGCAGAAAGTTCTAATAAGATTTTGATTGGACTACTTCGCAAATTATGTTTTGATCATCAAAGCTCTTGGCCACTAGCATTAATTGGTGCAATTTGGGCTTTCAGAACCACGAAGAGGGGAACCACAGGCGAGACTCCATTTCGCTTAGTTTATGGGAAAGAGGCATTGGCACCATTTGAGTTCATTATCAGAAAGGAAATAGGAATCAAAGCCATTGGAATTGAACCCCCCATTCAGAGATTGGTGGCATTAGAAGAATACAGAGAAGGAGCAATGCAAAAACTTCAAGTAACACAAGAAGAGCGCAAGAGATTGCATGACAGGTATCTGAGATCCAATGAAGTTCAGGAAGGGTCTATGGTTTTAGTGCATCAGGTTCTAGCAATTTCAACTAAATTGGCACCCAAATGGATAGGACCTTATAAGGTAATCAAGGTATTGCCACATGGCACTGTACATCTGGAGGATCTGCAGGGTAAAACGATTCCCTTGGTCAACATCTCGAGGGTGAAAAGTTATTTGAATTGATGCAAGCAGATGAAATTCACTCTCTGTACATACCATAGTTCTTTTATTTTCTGCAGTTCATTATGAAAGAATAAGCAAATAAAGAAATTGCACCAGGGACGGTGCAAAATCTTGATGTGGGGGTCTGTAGATCCCCCTCCTCCCTCTCTTCCCCTTCCCCAGACTTGATCAATAAATGTCTTCCATCGAGATGAGATGACAAATTGAAATCCACAAAGGGCTTCTGTAAGATTAAGAGTGTGCTCCACTGTGGTATCTCCAGGAGACTCTGATGACAGTAAGCAAGATAAGAAAGTGATGGATTGGAAGCTAGAGCTCGACTCTCTGCTCGACTCACGAAGAGCTCTATGCTATGTGGAGAAACCTGAAAGCTAACTCGTGATCTGGCAAAGTCCCAATGTCAGTATGCAATGTCAGTATGCAAAGCTGCTCTTGCTTATGTGAAGTTGCATATCGGCCCTCTCTCTCTCTCTCTTCCCCGCCATCTCTCTCTTTCCTCTCTCTCTTTCTCTCTCTTTCACTCTCTTTCCCTCTCTCTCTCTCTATTTCCCTCTCTTTCTTTCTCTCTCTCTCTCTTCTCTTTCGATTTCCCTCTCTCTCTCTATTTCCCTCTCTTTCTTTCTCTCTCTCTCTTCTCTTTCAATTTCCCTCTCTCTCTCTATTTCCCTCTCTTTCCCTCTCTCTCTCTTTTCCCTCTCTCTCTCTCTTTTTCCCTCTCTCTCTTTCCCTCTCTCTCTCTATTCCCCTCTCTTTCTTTCTCTCTCTCTCTTCTCTTTCGATTTCCCTCTCTCTCTCTATTTCCCTCTCTTTCTTTCTCTCTCTCTCTCTCTCTCAAACCAAGAGTTTTTTTCATCAAACACCACATCCCTAATAATTGTAAATCCTTTTTTAATGGGCTTATATAACCTATATCCTTTTTTATTTTGGTCATAGCCAATTAATATACACCTTTCAACTTTTGGATCAAACTTTCCTATAATCTATGAGGGTATATGTGCATAAGCAATGCAGCCAAAGAGTTTATGATGGTGTAGGGAAGGTGTCCTACCATTCCATGCCTCATAAGGTCTCATTGCATCCAAGGACTTGTATGGAAGCCTATTTATTAAGTATGTGGTTGTGGAAACAACCTCTGCCCATAAGTAATTTGGAAGTTTCTTTTCATTCAACATTGATCTTGCAACCTCTACTATAAGTCTATTTCTTTTCTCTACCACTCAATTCTATTCAAGAGTTTATCTTGTTGTAATCTCTCTCTTTATGCCTCTATCCTATAAGAAGGAGTCAAATTCATTTGAGAAATACTCACCACCTCCATGACATCTTAGCCTCTTCAAGCTTCGACATGCTTGATTCTCAACCAATGCCAAATACGTATTGAAATAAGTGAAGACTTCATCGTTATGCTTCATAACGTAAAGTATTTTCCATCTACTATAGTCATCTATGAATGAAACATAGTACCTTGATCCTGAGATTGATGGCTCTCTGCTAGCACCCCATATATCTATGTGCACAAGCTCCAAGTAGTCTTCATACATGTATCCTTTTCTATTGAATGGTTGCCTATGTGCTTTGCCCAATTGGCATTTGTAGGTACAAATTTGCTAGTACTATATAATCAAAGAGGGATGATAAGGAGGAGAAGAAACTAAAAAAGCACAAATTGTTTTCCAAGTACTATAAAGGAAATGATCGATTCATAAAGAGTTGTCCATAACTAGCTGCAAAAGAGGCAAAGAGGAAAGAGGCTAGAATGGTTGTTGTAGAGGCTTCTACACCTAAATGAGAGTCTACTAACCTTGTGGATAATGAGGAATGGGCATTCACAAGTGTTTGAAGTTATTACCCATCTTTGTGTGTGTAGTATATGTTTGTAGTAGACTCGGATGTTTGGTACTTTTATAGTAGGGAAACCACACGTATTACCTTTCCTTAGATCCCCCTCCTCCCTCTCTTCCCCTTCCCCAGACTTGATCAATAAATGTCTTCCATCGAGATGAGATCACAAATTGAAATCCACAAAGGGCTTCTGTAAGATTAAGAGTGTGCTCCACTATGGTATCTCCAGGAGACTCTGATGACAGTAAGCAAGATAAGAAAGTGATGGATTGGAAGCTAGAGCTCGACTCTCTGCTCGACTCACGAAGAGCTCTATGCTATGTGGAGAAACCTGAAAGCTAACTCGTGATCTGGCAAAGTCCCAATGTCAGTATGCAATGTCAGTATGCAAAGCTGCTCCTGCTTATGTGAAGTTGCATATCGGCCCTCTCTCTCTCTCTCTTCCCCTCCATCTCTCTCTTTCCTCTCTCTCTTTCTCTCTCTTTCACTCTCTTTCCCTCTCTCTCTCTCTCTATTTCCCTCTCTTTCTTTCTCTCTCTCTCTTCTCTTTCGATTTCCCTCTCTTTCTCTATTTCCCTCTCTTTCTTTCTCTCTCTCTCTTCTCTTTCGATTTCCCTCTCTCTCTCTATTTCCCTCTCTCTCTCTTTTCCCTCTCTCTCTCTCTCTTTCCCTCTCTCTCTTTCCCTCTCTCTCTCTATTCCCCTCTCTTTCTTTCTCTCTCTCTCTTCTCTTTCGATTTCCCTCTCTCTCTCTATTTCCCTCTCTTTCTTTCTCTCTCTCTCTCTCTCTCTCTCTCTCTCTCTCTCTCTCTCTCTCTCTCTCTCTCTCTCTCTCTCTCTCTCTCTCTCTCTCTCTCTCTCTCTCTCTCTCTCTCTCTCTCTCTCTCTCTCTCTCTCTCTCTCTCTCTCTCTCTCTCTCTCTCTCTCTCTCTCTCTCTCTCTCTCTCTCTCTCTCTCTCTCTCTCTCTCTCTCTCTCTCTCTCTCTCTTCACTCTCTGTCTCCGCCCCCCGCGCATCTCTCCGCCAGCCCCCGCCCCTTCTCTCTCCGCCACCTGTCCCTCCTCTCCGTCTGCCCGCATCTCCTCCCCGCCTCGGCTCCGCCCCCCGCATCTCCTCTCTGCCTGCAGCTCAACTCCGCCCTTCGCCCTCCTCTCCATCGCCCACCTCCGCATGCCTCCGCTCACCTCCGCCGCTCCGCCCGCCTCCGCATGCCCCTCCCTCCTCCACCACCCTCCGCCGCGTGCCCTCCCTCATCCACCACCCTCCTCTTTGGCGCCCGCCTCCGCATGCCTCCGCTCACCTCCGCCGCTCTGCCCGCCTCGGCATGCCTCCGCTCACCTCCACCGCTCCGCCCGCCTCCGCATGCCCCTCCCTCCTCCACCACCCTCCGCCGTGTGCCCTCCCTCATCCACCTCCCTCCGCATGCCTCCTCTCCGCCGCCCGCCTCTGCATACCTCCGCTCACCTCCGCCGCTCTGCCCGCCTCCGCATGCCTCCGCTCACCTCCACCGCTCCGCCCGCCTCCGCATGCCCCTCCCTCCTCCACCACCCTCCGCCGTGTGCCCTCCCTCCTCCACCACCCTCCGCATGCCTCCTCTCCGCCGCCCGCCTCCGCATGCCCCCGCTCACCTCGGCCGCTCTGCCCACCTCCGCATGCCTCCGCTCACCTCCACCGCTCCGCCCGCCTCCGCATGCCCCTCCCTCCTCCACCACCCTCCGCCGTGTGCCCTCCCTCCCCATGCCTCCTCTCCGCCGCCCGCCTCCGCATGCCTCCGCTCACCTCCGCCGCTCTGCCCGCCTCCGCATGCCCCTCCCTCCTCCACCACCCTCCGCCGCGTGCCCTCCCTCACGTCCACCCTCCGCATGCCTCCTCTCCGTCGCCCGCCTCCGCATGCCTCCGCTCCCCTCCGCCGCTCTGCCCGCCTCCGCATGCCTCCGCTCACCTCCGCCGCTCTGCCCGCCTCCGCATGCCTCCGCTCACCTCCACCGCTCCGCCCACCTCCGCATGCCCCTCCCTCCTCCACCACCCTCCGCCGTGTGCCCTCCCTCCTCCACCACCCTCCGCATGCCTCCTCTCCGCCGCCCGCCTCCGCATGCCTCCGCTCACCTCCGCCGCTCTGCCCGCCTCCGCATGCCTCCGCTCACCTCCACCGCTCCGCCCGCCTCCGCATGCCCCTCCCTCCTCCACCACCCTCCGCCGTGTCCCCTCCCTCATCCACCTCCCTCCGCATGCCTCCTCTCCGCCGCCCGCCTCCGCATGCCTCCGCTCACCTCCGCCGCTCTGCCCGCCTCCGCATGCCTCCGCTCACCTCCACCGCTCCGCCCGCCTCCGCATGCCCCTCCCTCCTCCACCACCCTCCGCCGTGTGCCCTCCCTCCTCCACCACCCTCCGCATGCCTGCTCTCCGCCGCCCGCCTCCGCATGCCTCTGCTCCCCTCCGCCGCTCTGCCCGCCTCCGCATGCCTCCGCTCACCTCCACCGCTCCGCTCGCCTCCGCATGCCCCTCCCTCCTCCACCACCCTCCGCCGTGTGCCCTCCCTCCTCCACCACCCTCCGCATGCCCTCCACCTCCCCCCACACTCTTCCGCCTCCCCTCCTCCTCCTCTACCCGCCCCGCCGCTCTGCCCGCCTCCGCATGCCTCCGCTCACCTCCACCACTCCGCCCGCCTCCGCATGCCCCTCCCTCCTCCACCACCCTCCGCCGTGTGCCCTCCCTCTTCCACCACCCTCCGCATGCCCTCCACCTCCCCCCCACACTCTTCCGCCTCCCCTCCTCCTCCTCTACCCGCCCGCGCACCCGCACTTTTCCCCCTTGCATCCCCTCTCCTCAGCCTCCTGGGCGTCCCCTCCCACTCACACATTCACACGCCTTCCCCCCACACACACACATTTCCACACACACACCCCACTCATACGCACCCGCATGCTCGCACATAACCACACACACACACATACCCACACACACACCTTCACACGCACACACCCGCGCATACATCCACACACACGCATACATGCACACTCACACACTCATGCATACCCACTCACATCGGGGCACACAGACACTTTCACATACACTCATACTCCAGAAAAGTGCTCTTGAGTGCAAAGAAGTTGTGTGACGAGAAGCATTTGGAAACAGAAACAATGGTTGCAGTTGGGGTTCCAAGAGATGCTGTTTGTGAAGCTGTTGAGAAACTTGCAATTGATTATTGGGTCATCGGGAGTCACGGATATGGAGCCATAAAGAGGACATTTCTTGGAAGTAAAACGAGAAATGATGATCTTGATGTAGGGGTTATTCGGCCAACTCTCTTTGACATGTTTGGACGTGATTCAAGGAGCAAAGTCAAAAGGTTGTAAAGGTTCTGCTATAGAGAGTGCACCGTGATGGAGATGGGAGTGTGCCCCATTTAGGCCGTCTGAGTTCCTTGGCTCAAAAATTCATCAAACACAAGCTTGATGAGTCTGAGGATGCAAATGAGTACTTCGAGCCAGCTTTGGAGATGACCTTTCAAATTAAAGTATTTCTTGGGGCTCTAGGATTTGTGAAGTTACCCTCCCTTTCCCACACTCAAGAGGTGTTTTTAAATCACCGGCAACATAAAGTAAAGATCTCAATTTGACTACAAAAGGGTGTGTGATAAAAAGTGCGCATGGTAAAAATTGGAAGCAGAGAAAATACTATTGCTACCAGGCCATTCACGGCGACTACCTATTTTTGTGGATCTAATTCAAATCAAGTGGAATATTTGACCTACCCCCCAATTTTGGGTGATTAACCGGCGCGTGAATAGTGGACGTGAAGATTCGGCAAGGCTCTCTTGGCCTATTGAGGCCTATAAAAACAAGGGATTTGTGCTCATTTGGGTACACAGTTTTTGGTACATTTTTTTTTTTGGAGTTACTTGGACACGTGTATACGTGCAGAAGTTCTCTCTTGCACTTGGTGGTTTCAAGCCTATTGTAGGAGCTACTCTATAGTGTGGATACAGAGGGTAGGCTTCTCAGTGGAGGGCTATGAGCACTATAGTGTAAGAGAGTGTCTTGGATTTTCTTTCTTTTCTGTGAGACACTAATTGTGTTAAGCTCTATTCTCTTGAGCAATTCCTTCATCATTTGTATTGATCTGTATTTATCTGCATAGAGTACCACGAAGCTCTGAGCATTAGTTTTGAGCATTTCCTTGACAAATCTTGTAATCATCTGAATCGAATCAAGAAGTGTATGGTCTTCCTTGGTCAATTGTTGTCCATATTTTCTGAAGTATCTCCTTGTTATCTACCTGATCACAGAAATGTTAAAGGGTATACTTCCCTAAAGAGAACCCCCCTTGAGTAGGCGACGTACTGGATGTGTTAATCTTTGTTCTCTACTTTTGATAAAAGTGGATACCCCAGTACCTCCTCTACACTTTCAATTCTCCACTTCACTTCAGCCTGCCCCTACAAAGAATACTATCAGATGCACCAACAACCCAACCCGTCTTATCCTATCATGAGAGTTAGTAAGGTCATTCTTACTATTGCTTATCATAGTTGATTTATATTGTGGGATGCTTTACTCGTGCCAAGGATCCAGAAAAATTTATTATCAATTTTAGCATTACCTAGGATCAGTTTGGTTGTAGACTTTTTTTATGAGATATGTACAATTCATGTTCCTTCAAATGGTGATGTTATTATTGATTTTAGAATTCTATGTCGTGGCCTCCATAAGATCATAGATTATGAAAAATCTTTGAATTATTCAACATGTGTAGTTCAAGATTATTAGGCTATATCAGATGCAAAGCTTTGGGTTGCATGATTTGTTCATCGATATTATGCTTGTTTTCTATGCCTACAAAAAACCTAAAATTGTGTCCTCTCTGCCCCAAACTTGAGGCACCTTGTAAACATTGTTGGAGGAGATGGTGGATATTCTTCAAAGATGAAGTGGTGTTGCATGATCCTGCTTCCCACCTACTAATAATGATTGTTGGAGAGTATAGTGGGCCTCTTTAGCATGATAATTATCATAAATAACCATATATGTTGCTTGGGGCATGATCCACTAACCTATGGATTAAAACAAATAGGTAGCAGTTGATCCAAGATCAAGAAATTTGCTATTTTTGTTCCTATACATGTTCAATGTTTTGAACAGTTCTCTAAGCACAGCAGCAATTGGCTTAATTCCTTTTGGAAAACTCTAATTATCTTAGTAAGCTATCAATCATGAATGACTTCATAAAAAAGGATGGACTATACACAGAAAAACGTTTTTAGCACATCACAGAACGATCTCGTAATTTCAAGGTTCAACAATCAACATACCAGTGAGCAAAGATGTGTTAATATCTTGTGATCCTGAGAAGCAATACTAATGAAATGCTGTAGTCATGTACTAGACAATATGAATCCACCATGCTTTGAATCATGACAAATGATCAATCATGCACTGACAACAAGCTTTGAGAAGATCATTGTTCTGGTGGAGTTATAACAGAGAAGTGAAATGAGAATGCAATGATCATATATTTATTAAATCATATACAAATACAATGTCATTGGCAATCATACATTGCTCAATGTGTGAGAGGTGAGTGGGCTATGAGATAAGCTCTCAGTTCAAAATATATCCTCTTCAAAATGATCTCATGAGCTCTGTAGCACCCCTCCTCTTTCTCTCTCCCCACCCCTTGCACCCCCTTCTCCACCCCACTACTCCACCCCACCACCCCACCTCACTCCCCCACCCCACCACCCCCACCCCACTCCCCCATCCCACCACCCCACCCCTTGCGCCTCTCCCTCTCTCTCCCTCTCTCTCTCTCCCCACCCCTTGCGCCTCTCCCTCTCTCTCTCACTTTCTCTCTCTCCCCACCCCTTGCGCCCCCCTCTCCACCTCACTCCTCCATCCCACCACCCCACCCCACTACTCCACCCAACAACCCCACCCCACGACTCCACCCCACCACCCCACCCCACTCCCCCATCCCACCACCCCACCCCTTGCGCCTCTCCCTCTCTCTCTCCCCACCCCTTGCGCCTCTCCCTCTCTCTCTCCCTCTCTCTCTCTCCCCACCCCTTGCGCCTCTCCCTCTCTCTCTCCCGCTCTCTCTCTCCCCATCCCTTGCGCCCCCCTCTCCACCTCACTCCTCCATCCCACCACCCCACCCCACGACTCCACCCCACAACCCCACCCGACGACTCCACCCCACCACCCCACCCCACTCCCCCATCCCACCACCCCACCCCACTCCCCCATCCCACCACCCCACCCCACTCCCCCATCCCACCACCCCACCCCTTGCGCCTCTCCCTCTCTCTCTCCCCACCCCTTGCACCTCTCCCTCTCTCTCTCCCGCTCTCTCTCCCCACCCCTTGCGCCCCCCTCTCCACCTCACTCCTCCATCCCACCACCCCACCCCACTACTCCACCCCACAACCCCACCCCACGACTCCACCCCACCACCCCACCCCACTCCCCCATCCCACCACCCCACCCCACTACTCCACGCCACAACCCCACCCCACCACTCCACCCCACCACCCCACCCCACTCCCCCATCCCACCACCCTACCCCACTCCCCCATCCCACCACCCCACCCCTTGCGCCTCTCCCCCTCTCTCTCCCCACCCCTTGCGCCTCTCCCTCTCTCTCTCCCGCTCTCTCTCTCCCCATCCCTTGCGCCCCCCTCTCCACCTCACTCCTCCATCCCACCACCCCACCCCATGACTCCACCCCACAACCCCACCCCACGACTCCACCCCACCACCCCACCCCACTCCCCCATCCCACCACCCCACCCCACTCCCCCATCCCACCACCCCACCCCTAGCGCCTCTCCCTCTCTCTCTCCCCACCCCTTGCGCCTCTCCCTCTCTCTCTCTCCCCACCCCTTGCGCCTCTCCCTCTCTCTCTCCCGCTCTCTCTCTCCCCATCCCTTGCGCCCCCCTCTCCACCTCACTCCTCCATCCCACCACCCCACCCCACGACTCCACCCCACAACCCCACCCCACGACTCCACCCCACCACCCCACCCCACTCCCCCATCCCACCACCCCACCCCACTCCCCCATCCCACCACCCCACCCCTTGCGCCTCTCCCTCTCTCTCTCCCCACCCCTTGCGCCTCTCCCTCTCTCTCTCCCGCTCTCTCTCTCCCCACCCCTCGCGCCCCCCTCTGCACCTCACTCCTCCATCCCACCATCCCACCCCACTACTCCACCCCACAACCCCACCCCACGACTCCACCCCACCACCCCACCCGACTCCCCCATCCCACCACCCCACCCCACGAATCCACCCCACCACCCCACCCCACGACACCACCCCACCACCCCACCCCACTCCCCCATCCCACCACCCCACCCCACTCCCCCATCCCACCACCCCAGCCCTTGCGCCTCTCCCTCTCTCTCTCTCTCTCCCCACCCCTTGCGCCTCTCCCTCTCTCTCTCCCGCTCTCTCTCTCCCCACCCCTTGCGCCCCCCTCTCCACCTCACTCCTCCATCCCATCACCCCACCCCACTACTCCACCCCACCACCCCACCCCACGACTCCACCCCACCACCCCACCCCACGACTCCACCCCACCACCCCACCCCACTCCCCCATCCCACCACCCCACCCCACTACCCCATCCCACCACCCCACCCCTTGCGCCTCTCCCTCTCTCTCTCCCCACCCCTTGCGCCTCTCCCTCTCTCTCTCCCGCTCTCTCTCTCCTCACCCCTTGCGCCCCCCTCTCCACCTCACTCCTCCATCCCATCACCCCACCCCACTACTCCACCCCACCACCCCACCCCACCCCACGACTCCACCCCACCACCCCACCCCACTTCCCCATCCCACCACCCCACCCCACTCCCCCATCCCACCACCCCACCCCTTGCGCCTCTCTCTCTCCCTCTCTCTCTCTCCCCACTCCTTGCGCCCCTCGCCCCCTCACATGCGTACCTGCCGCCACTCCCCCCACCTGCACACATGCGCCTCCACCACCGTTACACATCCACCCCCGCACAATTTTGGTGACAATTCTTCCTTCCAAGCAATCTCAGGAGATGGCGGATATGGAGTCTGATGAATATGAGGAACCCATTCTACAAAATGTTAGCATGGAAGAAGAAATGAGGAGGGAACAACATCAACTCATGCATGAGGCTTATGAAGAGGAGGAAGAAGCTTCTTCTGGTCCAAGAGTTTAATTTGTTTCACAGTTATCAGTCATCGTCGGAGCTAATAAAGACTTGAAATTAGAGTGGAATTGTTAAAAAGTGAAAGTGGATAAACAAATGTTGCCGCCAACCATTCAGGGCGACTACCTATTTTTTTGGACCAATCCAAATCAAGAGGAATATTTGACCTACCCCCAATTTTGGGTGATTAACCGGCGCGTGATCAGTGGACGTGAAGATTCGGCAAGACTCTCTTGGCCTATTGGGGCCTATAAAAGCAATGGATTTGTGCTCATTTGGGTACACACTTTTTGGTACATTTTTCGGAGTTACTTTGACGCGTGTAAACGTGCAGAAGTTCTCTCTTGCACTTGGTGGTTTCAAGCCTATTGTAGGAGCTACTCTGTAGTGTGGATTCAAAGGGTAGGCTTCTCAGTGGAGGGCTATGAGCACTATAGTGTAAGAGAGTGTCTTGGAGTTTCTTTCTTTTCTGTGAGACCTATTGGTGTTAAGCTCTATATTCTCTTGAGCAATTCCTTCATCATTTGTATTGATCTGTATTTATCTGCATAGAGTACCACGAAGCACTGAGCATTAGTTTTTGAGCATTTCCTTGACAATTCTTGTAATCATGTGAATCGAATCAAGAAGTGTATGGTCTTCCTTGGTCAATAGTTGTTCATATTTTCTGAAGTATGTACCACTCTGTGCAAACCGGGTTATCTACCTGCTCACAGAAATGTTAAAGGGTATACTTCCCTAAAGAGAACCCCCCTTGAGTAGGCGACCTACTGGATGTGTTAATCTTTAATCTCTACTTTTGTTAAAAGCGGATACCCCAGTACCTCCTCTACAGTTTGGCACGCCCGGTGGGACCTTTGCATTTCTGTGAGAGGTGTTTTTTCCCTATTGCAATTGCGAATAGGTACATGACCCATACACGAGCAGATAAGGAATCTCTTTGTGTTCGAAGGAGCCTTAACAAGTTAGCAATAACCACGGCTAGTGAGTCTACCTCCCCTCTGTCCTCCCTAAATTTGTCTATTGATTTGGGTGCGACACCATTGTCAAAAGAAGGGTATAGGAGAACTCTAGACTTCTCCTCAGATACGTCAGAAGAGACACAAGTCCAAATGGAGGATCTTTCTCATCTACTCTCCAGGATCAACATCAAGTTCCCTACCTTCAAGGGACATGCTTATGAAGATGCTGATGATCATGTGAGGAGATTTATCTCTTTATGCCGTGGATGTGGTCTGCAGAATAGAGAAGATGCAATGTTGGCACTTTTCCCATCCACATTGGAGGGTCTTGCAGATAAATGGTATAGTCAATATGCAGATGGCCATTTCACTACATGGGAGGCTTTGAAGGCAGCATTCTCATAGACATTTCGACCAAGTGATTTTTCAGAAAGAGCTCTAGATCAGCTAGAGAATTTGAAGCTAAGACCAGGTGAATCTTTTCATGAACTTCACACTAGAACAAAAGCACTTGTTGCACGTCTGCCACATGCCCCAGGTGACTTTTTGGTTAAAAAGTGGATAGAGAAGGCTCTACCCAGGTCATCTCAGTAGAAGCTTCGTGAGTCTCTTAGATTGGATGCCACCCTCAATGATTTTGTTGCAGCGGCATCACGCATTGAAGAAGCAAGGCAACATTCTGAAGGGGATACACAACCTAAGTATGTTGCAGACCTGGATTCTATTGAGCAACTGAGGAGGGAATTGGAAGTATTAAAGATGCAACAAAATCAACAAGAAGAGAAGGTCTTGCCACCACTGCGTTGCACTGATGATGAAGTAGCTCAACTTCGCCGTGAGTTAGAAGATTTGAGGACCACTCAGGATATAAGGAGACAAATTTGGTGCACGATCTGTAACAACAATGGACATTCTAATGCTAATTGCCCTATTAAGGTAAGCTGTCAATTTTGTGGAAAAGATGGTCATGAAGCCAGAGATTGTTATTACCTCAAGGGTACACAGCAGAGAGGTAACCCTCAAACTTTGGATTCATACTATGCTAGTACTTCGAATACACCTAACAGAGAGGAGAATAGGCCTGCAAAGCCTAGATATAATAGACCTTTGATGTGCTATCGTTGTGGTGAATACGGCCACATGCAAAATAGGTGTTCTCTTCCAGAAGATGCACCTCCCTGTCAACATTGCCCAGAGGCCAAGGATCATTATACCAAAGATTGCCCAAGAGGTCGTCCTGCTCCAATTCACATGATTGCAGTCTCCCCACCAGTAGAAGGTATGACTACTCAATCCTATGCTGTTTCATCCTCTGCTATGCCCATGATGACCAGAGCTAGGCAAGCAGCAGCAAACCTTAGGGGGGAACAACAAGGAATTCAGGAGAAAGAGGAAGAAAAGAAGTCTGGGTGGAAGGACCAAGTGGAAATTGAAGGAGCTTATGAAGAAATGACTACTTCTCTAAGGGGCCAACCAACACGTCTACAAGAAAATACTCAGGAGGTAAACATTGAACAGATCTTGAATGTATTCATCACAAGATTAGTCTCTATGAACTTATAAGGATGGATTCACAAATAAGAAGTGATTTATTAAAGATTATACACTCTGCTCACTTGGTCCAATCACCTAGTATAGATGGTTTCATGGTTGATTTTCCTCCTGCACCCTTAGCAGACTACCAAAGTTTGAGATTATCATTTTGTATAAAGGATGAAGCTCTTACAGGTGTGATCATAGATGGAGGCTCTAGTATCAATTTGATGCCAGATTTTACAATGAAGAAGCTGAAATTGAACCCCACCAAGTTGGCACCATTCACGGTTACATTGGCAGATCAACATCGGGTTGCGCCACTTGGCATTATTGAAAAGGTATTGATGGTAGTACAGGGTTGCCACTTTGTGTTGGATTTTGTTGTTATTACACTTCCACAGGAGACTTCCTATCCTTTGCTCCTGGGGAGACCTTGGCTGAGACAAGCAAAAGCTTTACAAGATTGGGGAAAAAATAAACTATGGATTTCAACAAATACCAATAGCCAACTGCAACTACATTTGGAAGAAGGATTTGACTTAGGAAAAACAACTGGATATACTGTGGACACTCGGGTAATGCCCTCTCTACCCCAAGAAGAGGATACATTGTTAAAATGGATGATGGGAAGTGCAGAGTGTTGCACAGTGGAGATTAATGAAATTGAGGAAGAAGTTGCAGATAAGGTAATTACAGGAAAGGGCAATGAAGACCACAAGGTGTTGGAGAATGAGCAATTGCCGGAAAGCACAAGCCTTGAGGAAGCAACCCAGATAAAAGTATCAGAGGTAGAAGATTTTGAACCTAAGGGCAGAGAAGATCTTCCTTTTGCAGATATACCTCAAGGTTGGATGAAAGAACATGTTGCAGAATATAAATTAAAATCCACTCCTACATATAGTGGAGATGATTTCTCAAGCAAGACGAGTCCTGAAACATTGGTTCAAGAAGTAAATTTAGGGGATGAAGTGAACCCTCAAATGGTTCATTTGGCATCTTAGCTGTGGCATTATCCTAATTTACTACAAAAGGTAACTTCTTTGCTCTTTACTTACAAAAGTGTCTTTGCATGGTCCTACAAAGATCTAACAGGAATACCAGAAGAGCTTGGATTACATCGGATACCCTTGGTTGAGGGAGCTGCACCTGTAAGAAGTAGGCCATATCGACTCAATCCGAAGTATGCAGAGGCGGTAAAAGCAGAGATTACAAAATTAGAAGAAGCAGGTATAATTGTGCCAGTAGAACATTCCAGGTGGCCTTCTTCTATGGTTATTGTGCCGAAGAAAAATAGTGGAAAAATAAGGGTATGTGTTGATTTCCGTGCTTTGAATAAAGTGACTATTCAAGATGGATTTCCTCAGCCCTTCACAGAGCAAGTACTTGAAGAAGTAGCTGGTCACACTTTGTATAGTTTCTTGGATGGTTTTAGTGGCTACAATCAGATAGTGATCCATCTTGATGATAGGGACAAAACAGCCTTTGTCACTCCCTAGGGCACTTATGTCTATACTCGAATGGCTTTTGGTTTGAAGAATGCACCGGCTTCATTTAATAGAACGATGTATCTGATATTGGGCAAATGGTTAACAACCCTTCTACGCATTTTCATGGATGACTTTTCAGTATTTTCAGGTACAGATAGAAGGGCAGCAGTTCAAGATTTCCATGACCATTTGGAAAATCTAAAAGAAATTTTTGAGCAATGTCTCAAAACAGGTTTGAAATTGAATCCTGATAAATGTCACTTTTTGGTCACTAAGGGCACTCTTCTTGGTCACATAGTATCTGCTGAAGGCATAACTGTTGACCCTGCAAAGGTTACAGCTATTCTTTCCATGCCAATTCCACAAAGCCCAAAGGAAGTGCAAAGTTTCTTGGGCCATGCAGGGTATCACAGAAGATTCATTAGGATGTATTCGGAAATTGCTAAGCCCTTGTCAAGGCTTACCAGCAAAAAGATCCCTTTCTCATGGAGTGCTGAAGTTGACAAAGCATTTTGTGAACTAAAGTTGAGGCTATGTATTGCTCCACTTTTAAGTGTTCCTAATTGGTCATTGGAATTTCATGTGCATACAGATACTAGTCTTCATGCTGTTGGTGCAGTTCTAGCTCAACCATCATCTCACAAAGTGGATAGACCTATCTCTTATGCAAGCAGACTACTCAACCAAGCTGAAAGAAATTACAGTACAACGGAAAGAGAAGGTTTGGCTATTGTATTTGCCCTTCAGAAGTTTCGACATTATCTCCTTGGTGTACATTTCATTGTTATTTCTGATCATCAGCCCTTGAAGTATTTGATAAACAAGCCTAGAGTAGCTCGAAGGATTTGGAGATGGTTACTCCTATTCCAAGAATTTAATTTTGATATTCATATTAAACCAGGAAAAGAGCACTACATGGCAGATCAAGTGTCTAGGACGGCAATGAGCGAAAAGGCAACAGGTATTAATGATGAATTGGTGGATAGCAATCTTTTTCTAGTAGCAATCCGGACTGGTTGGTATGATGAAATTCTCCATGTTCTAACTACTGGAAAGATCCCAGAACACTTGACACCTGTAGAAAAGAGAAGATTGCTCCTGAAAACCAAAGCATATTCTCTTATAAATGGAAATTTATATAAATACTGTCAAGATGAAATATTGAGAAGGTGTATCTATCCAGAGGAGGTAAATCTTCTACTAGAGGCTGCACACAATGAAGGACACCTAAAGGGGGAAGAATTGGCTCATAGAATCATCCACAAAGGCTTATGGTGGCCTCATATTTTCAAGGATGCAATCAAATTTGCAAAAGAGTGCCACATCTGTCAGAGATGTGCTCCCACGCCAACCAGATTGAATTTCCAACCATTAGTTATATCTACCGGATGGCTTCCATTTGAACGATGGGGTCTTGATTTCATAGGGCCAATTAGCCCAACTGGGCAACCAGGAGGTAAAAAGTATATTTTAATGGCCACATGTTATGCCACTAAATGGATAGAGGCTAAAGCTTCTGTGGACTGCACGGCTCTGACAGTAGCTAAATTTATGTATAAACGTATTTTCTCAAGATTTGGTTGCCCACTGGAAATTACTAGTGCTAGGGGCACACATTTTGTAAATCAATTGCTCCAGTTTATATTTGACAAGTACAAAATCTTCCATAAAAAGTCTTGTGCCTATTACCCAAGGGCAAATGGCCAAGCAGAGAGTTCCAATAAGATTTTGATTGGACTACTTCGCAAATTATCTTTTGATCATCAAAGCTCTTGGCCACTAGCACTAATTGGTGCAATTTGGGCTTTCAGAACTACGAAGAGGGGAACCACAGGCGAGACTCCATTTCGCTTAGTTTATGGGAAAGAGGCATTGGCACCATTTGAGTTTATCATCAGAAAAGAAATAGGAATCAAAACCATTGGAATTGAACCTCCCATTCAAAGATTGGTGGCATTAGAAGAGTACAGAGAAGGGGCAATGCAGAAACTTCTGGTGACACAAGAAGAGCGCAAGAGATTGCATGACAGGTATCTGAGATCCAATGAAGTTTAGGAAGGGACTATGGTTTTAGTGCATCAGGTTCCACCAATTCAAACTAAATTGGCACCCAAATGGGTAGGACCATATAAGGTTATCAGGGTATTGCCACATGGCGCTGTGCATCTGGAAGATCTGCAAGGTAAAAGGATTCCTTTGGTCAACAACTCCAGAGTGAAGAAGTATCTAAACTAAGTCGAGTTGGAAGAATCTCAACCACTGTACATACCACATGTCATTCGAGTATTAGCAGTATTTCATTCAATGAGAAGAAGTTGCACCAAGGATGGTGCAAAAGCTTGATGTGGGGGTCTGTAGCACCCCTCCTCTTTCTCTCTCCCCACCCCTTGCGCCCCCTTCTCCACCCCACTACTCCACCCCACCACCCCACCTCACTCCCCCACCCCACCACCCCCACCCCACTCCCCCATCCCACCACCCCACCCCTTGCACCTCTCCCTCTCTCTCCCTCTCTCTCTCTCCCCACCCCTTGTGCCTCTCCCTCTCTCTCTCCCGTTCTCTCTCTCCCCACCCCTTGCGCCCCCCTCTCCACCTCACTCCTCCATCCCACCACCCCACCCCACTACTCCACCCCACAACCCCACCCCACAACTCCACCCCACCACCCCACCCCACTCCCCCATCCCACCACCCCACCCCACTCCCACATCCCACCACCCCACCCCTTGCGCCTCTCCCTCTCTCTCTCTCCCCACCCCTTGCGCCTCTCCCTCTCTCTCTCCCTCTCTCTCTCTCCCCACCCCTTGTGCCTCTCCCTCTCTCTCTCTCCCCACCCCTTGTGCCTCTCCCTCTCTCTCTCCCACTCTCTCTCTCTCCCCATCCCTTGCGCCCCCCTCTCCACCTCACTCCTCCATCCCACCACCCCACCCCACGACTCCACCCCACAACCCCACCCCACGACTCCACCCCACCACCCCACCCCACTCCCCCATCCCACCACCCCACCCCTTGTGCCTCTCCCTCTCTCTCTCCCCACCCCTTGCGCCTCTCCCTCTCTCTCTCTCCCGCTCTCTCTCTCCCCACCCCTTGCGCCCCCCTCTCCACCTCACTCCTCCATCCCACCACCCCACCCCACTACTCCACCCCACAACCCCACCCCACGACTCCACCCCACCACCCCACCCCACTCCCCCATCCCACCACCCCACCCCACTCCCCCATCCCACCACCCCACCCCTTGCGCCTCTCCCCCTCTCTCTCCCCACCCCTTGCGCCTCTCCCTCTCTCTCTCCCGCTCTCTCTCTCCCCATCCCTTGCGCCCCCCTCTCCACCTCACTCCTCCATCCCACCACCCCACCCCACGACTCCACCCCACAACCCCACCCCACGACTCCACCCCACCACCCCACCCCACTCCCCCATCCCACCACCCCACCCCACTCCCCCATCCCACCACCCCACCCCTTGCGCCTCTCCCTCTCTCTCTCCCCACCCCTTGCGCCTCTCCCTCTCTCTCTCCCTCTCTCTCTCTCCCTCTCTCTCTCTCCCCACCCCTTGCGCCTCTCCCTCTCTCTCTCCCGCTCTCTCTCTCACCATCCCTTGCGCCCCCCTCTCCACCTCACTCCTCCATCCCACCACCCCACCCCACGACTCCACCCCACAACCCCACCCCACGACTCCACCCCACCACCCCACCCCACTCCCCCATCCCACCACCCACCCCACTCCCCCATCCCACCACCCCACCCCTTGCGCCTCTCCCTCTCTCTCTCCCCACCCCTTGCGCCTCTCCCTCTCTCTCTCTCCCGCTCTCTCTCTCCCCACCCCTTGCGCCCCCCTCTCCACCTCACTCCTCCATCCCACCACCCCACCCCACTACTCCACCCCACAACCCCACCCCACGACTCCACCCCACCACCCCACCCCACTCCCCCATCCCACCACCCCACCCCACGACTTCACCCCACCACCCCACCCCACGACTCCACCCCACCACCCCACCCCACTCCCCCATCCCACCACCCCACCCCACTCCCCCATCCCACCACCCCACCCCTTGCGCCTCTCCCTCTCTCTCTCTCCCCACCCCTTGCACCTCTCCCTCTCTCTCTCCCGCTCTCTCTCTCCCCACCCCTTGCGCCCCCCTCTCCACCTCACTCCTCCATCCCATCACCCCACCGCACTACTCCACCCCACCACCCCACCCCACGACTCCACCCCACCACCCCACCCCACGACTCCACCCCACCACCCCACCCCACTCCCCCATCCCACCACCCCACCCCACTCCCCCATCCCACCACCCCACCCCTTGCGCCTCTCCCTCGCTCTCTCCCCACCCCTTGCGCCTCTCCCTCTCTCTCTCCCGCTCTCTCTCTCCCCACCCCTTGCGCCCCCCTCTCCACCTCACTCCTCCATCCCATCACCCCACCCCACTACTCCACCCCACCACCCCACCCCACGACTCCATCCCACCACCCCACCCCACTTCCCCATCCCACCACCCCACCCCACTCCCCCATCCCACCATCCCACCCCTTGCGCCTCTCTCTCTCCCTCTCTCTCTCTCCCCACTCCTTGCACCCCTCGCCCCCTCACATGCATACCTGCCGCCACTCCCTCCACCTGCACACATGTGCCTCCCCCACCGTTACACACCCACCCCCGCACAATTTTGGTGACAATTCTTCCTTCCAAGCAATCTCAGGAGATGGCGGATATGGAGTCTGATGAATATGAGGAACCCATTCCACAAAATGTTAGCATGGAAGAAGAAATGAGGAGGGAACAACATCAACTCATGCATGAGGCTTATGAAGAGGAGGAAGAAGCTCCTTCTGGTCCAAGAGTTCAATATGTTACATAGTTATCAGTCATCATCGGAGCTAATAAAGACTTGAAATTAGAGTGGAATTGTTAAAAAGTGAAAGTGGATAAACAAATGTTGCCGCCAACCATTCACGGCGACTACCTATTTTTTGGACCAATCCAAATCAAGAGGAATATTTGACCTACCCCCCATTTTGGGTGATTAACCGGCGCATGATCAGTGGACGTGAAGATTCGGCAAGACTCTCTTGGCCTATTGGGGCCTATAAAAGCAATGGATTTGTGCTCATTTGGGTACACACTTTTTGGTACATTTTTCCGAGTTACTTTGACGCGTGTAAACGTGCAGAAGTTCTCTCTTGCACTTGGTGGTTTCAAGCCTATTGTAGGAGCTACTCTGTAGTGTGGATTCAGAGGGTAGGCTTCTCAGTGGAGGGCTATGAGCACTATAGTGTAAGAGAGTGTCTTGGAGTTTCTTTCTTTTCTGTGAGACCTATTGGTGTTAAGCTCTATATTCTCTTGAGCAATTCCTTCATCATTTGTATTGATCTGTATTTATCTGCATAGAGTACCACGAAGCACTGAGCATTAGTTTTTTAGCATTTCCTTGACAATTCTTGTAATCATCTGAATCGAATCAAGAAGTGTATGGTCTTCCTTGGTCAATAGTTGTTCATATTTTCTGAAGTATGTACCACTCTGTGCAAACCGGGTTATCTACCTGCTCACATAAATGTTAAAGGGTATACTTCCCTAAAGAGAACCCCCCTTGAGTAGGCGATGTACTGGATGTGTTAATCTTTAATCTCTACTTTTGTTAAAAGTGGATACCCCAGTACCTCCTCTACAAGCTTGACATAACACACGGATCTTTTGATCCTCTTGTTATAGTTTTACTTGGAGCCAAAGTTTGAATTCAAATTCAACGATCTACCTAAATGTGAATCCTAAAAGCATAGGATAGATTCCCTCATCACTCAACACCCAAATGAGTTGTAATTTAGAGCTTTCTAACTCCTTGTGGATGTGAACCACTTTTACATAAGTAAATGTGAGGAACTTTTTACAAGAGGTTGATCATATGAAGCCTTGTATGAGTTGTGCCATTAAATCAATTATGAGCAAGATAACCAAATATGTGGGCTTAAATCTAATTGCACCAACAGCTTGCCCTCAAGCCTAATGCTTGGTCTTCATTCCTCTTAATTTATATCAAAAGTGAATGGATAAAACAACCCTTCATTCATGGTACCCTTTAGATACTTTAGCACCCTTTTTGTAGCTTTCATATGAGGCTTCTTGGTGCATGCATAAACTGAATCAATGTACTTACTCCATAGGCAATGTCTACTCTTGTAAGAGTAGCATAATTTAGACTTCCCACAAGTTCTTCATAACCTTTAAAATCATCAAGGAGTTCTCCTTCATGAGAACTTAGCTTATGGTTGAGTTAATAGCAGTACCTGCAATTTTATGATACTCCATCTAGAAATTTGCCAACATTTCATGTATATACTTTCTTTAGAGTAATAAATATACCAAAATCTATGTACACAAGCTCAAAACTAAGAAACCAAGTTAATAAACCAAGATCACTAATTTTAAACTCTTCCATTAGTTGAACCTTAACCAATTTGATGTCATTAGCATCATTCCTTGTAATGATAATGTCATCCACATAGACACATAAGAAGGTAACCTCTGAATTCATCTTCTTTATAAATAAAGAAGAGTTTACCTTGCTAGCCGCAAAGCCTTAATCCTACAAATCAGTAATAATCATATGATTCCAAGCTCTAAGATCTTGCCTTAGGCCATAGAGTGCCTTCCTAAGCTTGCATACATAGCTTGAATTCTCTTTGTCTTCAAATCCTGGTGGTTCTGCCATATACATCTTCTAATATCCATTTAACAAATTGTAAGTCAAGTGATCAATGGAATCAAGGCTGATGACAAATGGGAAAGCTTCACCACTGCAATGGATCTCTACATGGACATGCACACTCCTGATCTTACAACTCTCATGGGACAACTATTTACACATGAAGCAAAGCTCACCAAAAATGGAGATACATCTTAAGGTAATAACTCTTCTGCCCTATACACTGATAAGAAGTCTAAGGATAAAGGCAAGAGCAAAAAAATGGAAGATGAAGGTTCTACCCCCCAAGCCAACTATGCAGGGAGAGGTAGATCTTCAAGAGGAAGGGGCAGAGGAGGTAAGCAAGGTAGGGGGAGACCCTATAACTCATCACCATGCAACATTTGTGGTTTATCAAATCATACTACAGATGAGTGTTTCAGGAATTACAAAAATCAGAGAGGAAGAGGCTACCAAAGAGGTAGATACTCACAGTCAAGAGGAAGGTTCAACCATCACCAAGGCCATAGCAACAATTACAACAGCAATTACAATAACAATTACAATGGCAACTACCAAGGAGGATTCAAAACCAAAAAGGACTACAACAACTACACAGAGGAGCAGGATGACTCTCTTCTGATCATGAACATGACTTCAAAGTTAGGTACAAACGATGACCACCTATTCTACATTGACTCAGGGTGCTCAAATCATGTGGCTAGCAATGTGGCACTACTCTCTGATCTTGAGGAACCAAAAGGTAAACATCAAGTCCAAATAGGTGATGATACAAAGCATTCAGTAGTTAAAGTTGGAAATATTAAGACTTGTGACGGTAATCAGAATTTGTTGAGCACGGTACTCTATGTACCAACCATTACCAAAAATTTGATGAGTGTTGGTCAGATTGTGGAGAAAGGTTTGCAAGTCAGATTCAATCAATATGGAGCATTTGTGGAAGACCCAAGACATGGGTTCAAGAGGATCGCTAAAGGAGAAAAATCAGGTAGACTTTTCACTTTTGAGTTGGAAGATACAAAGAATATTGCACTATACAGTTATAAAGATCAAACACTTCAGAGCTTGAGATTTGGCACAAAAGGTTAGGGCACATAGGAGAAAGAACCTTGAAACAAATGTGCACGGACCAATGTGTGCTTGGGATACCTAATGTATCCAAGCGACACATGATTTACAAGTGTGGTGCTTGTCAATTTGGTAAGTCTCACAGGTTACCCTTCTCCAAGAAAGGATATATGCATGAAGACTACCTAGAGCTTGTACACATAGATGTATGGGGACCAAGCAAAGACCCCTCAGTCTCAGGTTCAAGGTACTATGTGTCTTTTATTGATGATTATAGCAGATGGACTGTATTGTACTTCATGAAGCACAAGGATGAGGTATTTAATTGCTTTAAAAAATATCTTGCATTAGTTGAAAACCAGACAGGAAGGAATTTGAAGAGGCTAAGGTCAGATGGAGGAGGTGAGTACTTCTCCAATGAGTTTGAAAATTTCTTGCAGAACAGAGGCATCAAAAGAGAAATAACCACAAGGTATTCTCCTGAACAGAATGGGGTAGCTGAAAGAAGAAATAGGTTAATTGTTGAGACAGCTAGATCTATGCTTAATGAGAAGAAGTTACCTAACTATCTATGGGCAGAGAGTGTTTCTACTGCCACTTACCTCATAAATAGGTTACCATCTAAGTCACTTAATGGTATGACACCCTATGAAGCATGGCATGGTAAGAGACCATCATTAGATCACTGCAAAATATTTGGATGTGTAGCATATGTGCACATTCCTTCTAAGATAAGAGGTAAGCTAGACCCAAAGGCTAAAAAATGCATTTTTCTTGGGTATGATTTAAATAAAAAAGGTTACAGGTTTTATAATCCTACCAATAAGGGATTTATGGTAAGCAGAGATGTGATCTTTGATGAAAATGATTCTTGGTATGAGAATGAATGCAGGAAGGTAAAACTACCCTATGATTTGGAAATGGAATTTCCAAAACTTGCAAAGGAGGAACCTACTCAGAATGAAGACTCAAGTTCAGATGATGAAGACACTATCAACCTTGAAGAATTTAAGGCATGGAAGTCCAAGGGCAAAATGAAGATGAAGAAGCTTGAAGACATACCTGAATCTTCAATTCAATCAATCAAAAGAGCTCAAAGAGAAAGCAAAAAACCTATCAGATACGGGTATGATACATCTCTTGTTACTAAACATTCAGTTTATCTTTCCAAAGATTTGTCAAATGAAGAACCAAGATCATATGAAGAAGCAATAACCAAATCAGAATGGAAAGAAGCTATGGATGAGGAGATTGGAGCACTCAAGGAGAGTGACACATGGGAGTTAGTACCTAAGAAGGACTCCATGAAGGTAATAGGATCCAGATGGACCTATAAGTTGAAAAGAAATTCTGATGGAACAATTAATAGGTACA
>CM035408.1:151992406-152002406 GCA_020310875.1 Ceratopteris richardii | reverse complement strand
TAAAGGTCGAGGAAATGGAAGAGGTAGAGGTAATCAGAACAATAACAAGAAGACATGTTGGATTTGTGGATTGAGCAATCATCTAGCATATGATTGTTGGCACAATCAACAAGGAGCAAGTCAAAATCAGAATAACAATGGCAGAGGAAGAGGTGGAAGGTTTCAGAATCAATTTCAAAGAGGAAGACAGAATTCAAGAGGAAGTTATGGAAGAGGTGGTGGTAGAAATTGGAATCAGAACCAATCATACAACACCACATATTATAATTATGCAAATGATACACAGAATGACAACCATACAACATTGATGATGAATTCAATTAGTTCATCAGAGAAGGAGGATCTCAAGGTATTTTATATTGACTCTGGTTGTTCAAATCATTTGTCAGGTAATATAGAATTATTGTCAGAATTGGAAGAAGGCAATTCAAATCATACAGTACAAACAGGTGACAATACAAAGCATAGTGTGCATTCAATTGGAAAAGTGAAGTGTAGGAGTGGAGCTGATTTATTAACAAATGTTTTGTATGTTCCAACAATACCAAATAATCTGATTAGTGTTGGACAAATAGTGGAGAAAGGTTTTCAAGTCAGATTTACAAATGAAGGGGTATTTGTTGAAGATCCAGAGGATGCATACAAACCCATTGTTTGTGGTAAGAAGGAAGGTAGAATTTTTACTCTCAAAGTACAAGGAAATGTTGGTCAAGCCCTAATCACACATGGTGATGAAGTAATTACAGAGTTAGATCTTTGGCATAAGAGATTGGGACACTTTAATGAAAGAGGAATCAAAACTATGGTGGAGAATCAATCTGTAATGGGGCTACCAAATGTGAAGAATCAACATATGATATACAAGTGTGAAGCTTGTCAGATGGGAAAAGCTCATAGACTACCATTTCAGAAGAAAGGATTCAAGCATGATGGTTTGCTTGAACTCATACATACAGATGTATGGGGACCAACAAAAGAAGGATCAATAAATGGATCTAGGTATCAAGAGAGAGATAACTTGCAGGTACACACCTCAACATAATGGGGTGGCAGAAAGGAGAAATAGAACATTGGTTGAATCTGCAAGAGCAATGCTAAAGGAAAAGAATTGCCCTAATTATCTTTGGGCTGAGGCTGTAAATACAGCCACATACCTTGTGAATAGGCTACCATGTGGAGCTTTGAATGGTATGACCCCTTATGAAGCTTGGTGGGGTAAGAAACCAACACTTGACCATTGTAAAGTGTTTGGGTCAATTGCCTATGCTTATGTGCCATCACAACTCAGACATAAGCTTGAACCAAAGGCAGAAAAATATGTGTTTATTGGGTATGATGAAAAGCAAATGGGTTATAGACTATGGAGTCCTTTGACTAAACATTTTATTGTTTCCAGAGATGTGACCTTTGATGAACAGAAGAGTTGGTATGCAGATAAAGATTGTGATCTTGAAACATTTGAAGAAGAGATAAGAAGGAGTGCAAGAGGTAAGTCACATATGCAGGTAGATGGAGATGAAGAACATATGCAAGCAAGCACATCAAGAGTTGGATCATATAGAAGGAATGAAGATGGACCAATATTTGATGAAGAAGTACATCCAGATATACATGAAGAGTGTGAACCAAGGAGGTCAACCAGAATAAGGAAGCAACCTACAAGGTATTCATATGATACTTCTTACTTGACTCAGAAAAATTATGCTTACATGGTTAAGGAAGATGAAGAACCTCAAAGCTATGATGAAGCAAAGGGTAAGAGACAATGGGAAGTAGCAATGAAGGAAGAGTTTGATGCACTTGAAGAGAACAAAACTTGGGAACTTGTCCCAAAACCTAATGGTAAGAAAGTGATTGGAAATAAATGGGTTTACAAAGTTAAGAAGCATGCAGATGGAACTATAGCCAGGTACAAAGCCAGATTGGTGGTTAAAGGCTATGCTCAAACTTTTGGCATAGATTATGATGAGACATTCAGTCCTGTAGCAAAGATGTCAACCATAAGGACAATCATTGCCATTGCAGCATCAAGAGGATGGACATTGAGTCAATTGGACATTAAGAATGCATTTTTGAATGGATATATATCAGATGAGGTTTACATGGAGCAACCTCAAGGGTTTGCAGATCATAAGTTTCCAAATTATGTTTGCAGATTAAGAAGAGCACTTTATGGTTTGAAGCAAGCTCCAAGAGCTTGGAATTATTGACTTGTAAAGTATCTTAATGACCTTGGATATCAAAGTTCAAAGGCAGATGCAAGTTTACTTATCAAAAGAACAGATGAAGGTATGATCTACATTTGTATATATGTAGATGATATTATAATTACAGGTACCTCAAATGAAGGAATCAAGGAGGTGAAGAAGCTACTTGAGAAGGAATTCAAGATAAGTGATCTAGGAAAATTGTCATATTTTCTTGGAATGGAAATCACTTATGCAGAGCATGGTATTTATGTATCACAAGAAAGGTATCTCTTGAATCTTCTAAAGAAGTTTAACATGGAGAATTGCAGAGAGGCATCTACACCATTAGAGGTCAATCATAAACTCAGTAGATATGATGGAGCAGAATTCAAAGACATGAGGAAGTATCAATCTTTAGTGGGAAGTTTGATTTATGCAACTCTAACAAGGCCTGATCTTAGTTATGCAGTTGGTGTCCTTTCTCAATTCATGCATTGTCCAAAGGATCCACATTGGATTGCAGGTCAAAGAGTCCTTAGATATATCAAAGGGACTTTGAAAGAAGGATTGTATTATCCTTTTACATCAGATATAAGATTGAGAGCCTATAGTGATTCAGATTGGGCAGGAAGTCAAGATGACAGAAGTTCTACACATGGCTATATGATATATATTGGAGATAAGCTTGTGAGTTGGTGTTCAAAGAAACAACACACAGTGGCCTTATCATCAACAGAAGCTGAATACAAAGGACTTGTGGAAGCAGCAAAGGAAGTCATATGGATGCAGACATTATTCAAAAGCTTGGGAATTGATCAAGGTATACCCATCATTCATGGAGATAACATGAGTTCATTATATCTTGCAGCAAATCCTGTATTTCATGCAAGGACAAAGCACATAGAAATACAGTATCATTTTCTTAGAGAAAAGGTAATGGAGAAAGAGATTGAAGTGGTGTACACTTCTACAAAAGATCAGATTGCAGATATTATGACAAAAAGCTTGGATGGAGTGAAGACAAGTAGGTTCAAGGAGATGGCAGGAATAAAAGAGAAGAAGACTATGTGAAGAAGTCAAATTATGCTAATTAGTGATTGAGGGGGAGCTGTTGGGGCTTCACTCACTAATTAGGCATAGATATATGAAGACATATGAAGACATATGATGGAGGAAAGAAGAAGTGAAGGAAAGACATACAGAAAATCAAGCCTAAGTGAAGGGACAATTTCACTATTGTAAATTAGTGCAAAATTAGAGTCTAGATGTTTATTTGATCTTCAGAACTTACGAGTTCAAGTCTAGAAGAATGTAAACCATAGGTATATAAGTTAATTTGAGTCAAAAATATATATGAGAGAACTCAATTTTGTAATCTTTGTGAGTAGAGAAAAGTCGTGTCTTTTCTGAGAGAGATTGTGAGAGAAAACTTCTGAGTCTGAGAGAGTTTTCCATGGCTGTGAGCAAAATTAGGCCAAGCCATTTTGTACACATCTTCTCTGATAATCAACACATGTTTGTGTAGAAGGATTGAGTCTAATTCCTCTTGTACATTGAGTTCCAAGTCATTTCATATGACTGTGTAAAGTAGTTGACAGTTACGACTTTTCTGGCGCACATTTGTTGGTGCAAGCAAGCCTTAACACTTGGCTTTGATTTGTATCTTGAAGAGCATTGGATATCAACCTTGAGGGTTTCACAAGAGCATTTATGAAGACTTCATTTGAAGGAAGACCATAGGAACACATGCCTATGTTTTATTATCTTTTTATCCAATGTAAAAGTCAATATGACTTAACCCACTTCTTATAATCTCACCTACATTCAAAAGTCGTGGAAAAGTAGATGAATGGTTGAGAGAATATCTCATTTACTTTTAGGTACATGATTCTAGGAGATTGACAAGGATTTGAAATTCAAAATTTACTCAATCTCTATATAAATCACAAGTCAAAAGTCGCGGGCAATGAGACACTCTTCCCGAGGCTAATCCAAGCATATGTGTGAGTGTGTGAGTGCTACTACCTAGCCTACACCTCTGAGTACCATTGGGCATCATCCTACATGCCAATGGGAATGTACATTTGATAGTATCAATACATATACTCATAACTTTTACTCTGTGTTTTCTCTGAGTATCTACCTCCAAGTCTGTCAACTTCAACTGGACATATCTCAAGATCTACTGAACCAAATTTGATGATCAAGGGCTCATTGGAACCAGCTCAAAGCATTCTACAACACTACAAAGTTTCAAGTCAATCTATTCAGCCAATTGGGAGAAATCACTGTCGAAGTGATCACTGGTATATTTCTGTGTGTTTCCTGAAAAGTCGGGGAGGTTCCTAATTTTGCTAAACATCATGCTCAGTGTATAGTTTGTCATTTGGAGTGATTTAACTTGCTAATGGTAGCTTGTTAAGTTAATTTAATACTCCCAGAAGGAATTAGATCAATTTCAAGTGTGCTGGACACACTGAGCTTAAGACTGAGCAGGTGTCATTACAGGAATAGCAAGTTTTTTTGGATTTGTGAAGATTCAAACTTACCTGTTTTGATTTGGTCATTACTCAATCACTTTGTACAACACATACATAGTTTCTTGGTGTCATTTGGAAGCTCAAGGAGTCTCCTAACCATATCTGAAGAGAAAAGAGGGCAGGTGTGAAGCAGGTCTAGCAGCACCAACTTGATCTTTTGATTGTATCCAGCCATCACATCCAACAGTGGTATCAGAGCAAACAAGGTAATCATGGGTGATGGTTTCCCTTCCTTTATTGACAAATTGGATAGGAATAACTACCAGGCATGGTCATTAAGAATGAAGACTTATCTACAAGGGAGAAGCTTGTATGGATACATATCAGGAGATGAGGAGTTGCCCTCATTCAAAACCAGAGGCCTACCTACAAAGGATGAGCATGAGAGACTTAATCAATGGTGTGCTAAAGATGCTTTAGCCAGGTCATATCTTCTAAACTCTATCTCTGATTTCCTTCTACCTCATGTTAGGAACTGTAAGACTTCCCAAGAGACTTGGGAGACCTTGGCAACATACTTCTCATCAAGCACAAGGGCCAGAAAGAATCAGCTATGGATTGAGTTTACAACTCTTAGGAAGCAATCAAAACAATGTGTTTCAGATTTTGTCACCAAAGTCAAGGATATAGCAGATCAACTTGCAAGTGTTGGAGAAGAGATTGAAGAAGAACAAATTGTTAGACAAGTGATCAATGGACTCAAAGCAGATGACAAGTGGGAAAGCTTTACCACTGCAATGGACTTGTACATGGACATTCAAGCACCTGATCTAACAACTCTGATTGGACAACTCTTTACACATGAAGCCAAGATCACAAAGAATGGAGAGCAATCAAAAGGTAACAATCCCTCTGCCCTATATACAGATAAGAAGTCTAAAGATAAGGGTAAAAGAAAGAAGGTTGATGATGAAGGATCCACCTCCCAAGCAAACTATGCAGGGAGAGGTAGATCATCTAGAGGTAGGGGCAGAGGAGGTAAGTCAGGTAGGGGGAGACCCTATAATCAATCTCCATGCAATATTTGTGGCTTGTCTAACCATACTACAGATGAATGCTACAAGAACTACAAGAATCAAAGAGGAAGAGGTCACCAAAGAGGAGGATACTCCCAAGGCAGAGGCAGGTTCAATCAATCTCAAAGCTACCATGGCTACAACAATAATTACAACAACAACTACAACAATAGCTACAATCACAATGGCAATTATCAAGGAGGATACAGGAACAGAAAGGATTACAACAATTATGCAGAGGATCAAGATGATTCCTTGTTGATTATGAACATGACATCTAAATCAGGTATCAATGATGATCATTTGTTCTATATTGACTCAGGTTGCTCTAACCATGTAGCTGGGAATGTTGCCTTACTCTCTGATTTGGAAGAACCTAAAGGCAAGCACCAAGTGGAGACAGGTGATGACACTAAACACTCAGTGGTTAAAGTAGGTAATGTCAAAACAAGTGATGGTAATCAGAATTTGCTAAGCAGAGTATTGTATGTCCCAACAATCACCAAGAATCTGATGAGTGTAGGTCAGATTGTTGAAAAAGGTCTACAGGTCAGGTTCACTCAACATGGTGCATTTGTGGAGGATCCAAGACATGGATTCAGAAAGATAGCCAAGGGAGAGAAGTCAGGTAGACTATTTACCTTTGAACTTGAGGATACTAAAAATATTGCCTTGTACAACTATAGGGACCAAACCCTATCAGAATTGGAAATGTGGCACAAGAGATTGGGTCACATTGGAGAGAGAACCATAAAGCAGATGAGCAGAGATCAATGTGTGCTTGGGATACCCAATGTATCCAAGCAACACATGATATACAAGTGTGGGGCTTGTCAATTTGGTAAGTCACACAGATTGCCATATACCAAGAAAGGATTTATGCATGAAGATTACTTGGAATTGGTACATACAGATGTGTGGGGACCAAGCAAGGAGCCATCCATATCTGGATCAAGGTACTATGTATCTTTTATAGATGATTATAGCAGATGGACTATCTTGTACTTCATAAAACATAAAGATGAAGTATTTAATTGCTTCAAAAGGTATCTTGCATTAGTAGAGAATCAAACAGGTAGACAATTGAAGAGATTAAGGTCTGATGGTGGTGGAGAATATTTCTCCAATGATTTTGAAGAGTTTTTGCAGGAAAGAGGCATCAAGAGGGAGATTACCACAAGGTACTCTCCAGAACAAAATGGGGTAGCTGAAAGAAGAAATAGACTCATTGTGGAGACAGCTAGGTCTATGCTCAATGAGAAGAAACTACCAAATTATCTTTGGGCAGAGAGTGTATCTACTGCCACATACTTGATCAATAGGTTGCCATCAAAGACACTTGATGGAATGACACCCTATGAGGCTTGGCATGGTAAGAGACCTTCTCTGGATCATTGCAAGATCTTTGGGTGTGTTGCATATGTGCATATTCCCTCACAGGTAAGGGGAAAGCTAGACCCTAAGGCTGAAAAATGTATCTTTATTGGTTATGATTTGAATCAGAAAGGATACAGGTTCTATAACCCCTCAAACAAAGGCTTCAAGGTAAGCAGAGATGTCATCTTTGATGAAAATGATTCATGGTATGATAATGAATGCAGGAAAGTAAGTTTACCTTATGATATGGAAGAAGACTTTCCAAAGCTTGTCAGGCAAGAACCAACTCAGAATGAGGATACAAGTTCAGATGATGAAGACACCATCAACATTGAAGAATTCAAAGCTTGGAAATCAAAAGGAAAGATGAAGATGAAGCAACTTGAAGATAATCCAGAGTCCTCAACACAAGCTATGAGGAGATCATCAAGGGAAAAGAAGAAACCTATTAGGTATGGTTATGATACTTCACTTGTGACCAAGCACTCTGTATATCTTGCAAAGGACATCTTAAGTGAAGAACCAGGTACATTTGAGGAAGCCATTACTAAACCAGAATGGAAGGAAGCAATGGATGAAGAAATGGAGGCTCTCAAGGAAAGTGATACTTGGGACTTGGTACCCAAGAAGGACTCCATGAAGGTCATAGGATCCAGATGGATCTACAAACTCAAAAGGAACTCAGATGGTTCAATAAGCAGGTACAAAGCTAGGTTGGTGGCCAAGGGTTTTGCACAAACCCAAGGCATTGATTATGAGGAGACATTTTCTCCTGTGGCAAAGATGCCAACTATCAGAATTATGGTGAGTGTAGCTGCATCCAAGAATTGGAACATGTACCAATTGGATGTGAAGAATGCATTTCTGAATGGATGGATTTCAGAGGAAGTCTACATGTCACAACCACCTGGCTATGAAGATCCCAATAAGGTAAATCATGTTTGTAAATTGAAGAAAGCTCTGTATGGATTGAAGCAGGCACCTAGGGCATGGAACTATAGGTTGACAACCTATCTATTGGATCAAGGATTTGTGATGAGTAAAGCAGATACTTCATTGTTTATAAAGAAGAACAATTCAGAGGTAATATACTTGTGTGTCTATGTTGATGACATCATTATTACAGGAAATGATGTTCAAGGAATTAGACACATCAAAGGTCAAATGATGAAGGAGTTCAAGATCAATGATCTTGGATTATTGAAGTACTTCCTAGGGCTTGAATTGGTCTACACAAATTCAGGTATATACATTACTCAGAAGAAGTACATTCAGGACATGGTCAAGAAGTTTAACTTGCAGGAAGCTAAAGTCTCAAACATTCCTATGGAGGTCAACCACAAACTCAGTGCACATGAAGGAGAAGAACTCAAGGATATTACAGGTTATCAAAGTTTGGTAGGTAGTCTCAATTATGCTACCTTAACTAGAATTGATATCTCATATGGTGTTAGTGTACTTAGCCAATTTATGCATAAGCCAAGAGTACCACATTTGGAGGCAGCCAAGAAGATTGTAAAATACCTAAAGGGAACACAAAATCATGGTTTGTATTATCCATATTCATCAGATATTGACATCAAGGTATACTCAGATGCAGATTGGGCAGGTTGTAAGGATGACAGGAGGAGTACATCTGGTTACATATGCTTTGCAGGTGATAAACCAATTTCTTGGTCATCCAAGAAACAACCTACAGTGGCTCTATCATCTACTGAGGCAGAGTACAGAGGGCTAGCCAATGCTACTCAAGAATCAATATGGTTGAAGTTACTCTATTCTGAATTGGGCCTATACACAAGGCCACCTATCATATTTGGTGATAATACAAGTTCACTTCATTTAGCTGCTAATCCTGTGTATCATGCTAGGACAAAACACATAGAGGTTCATTACCACTATGTGAGGGAGAAACTACTTAGCAAAGAAATCCAATTGTCATATGTATCCACTAATATTCAATGTGCAGATTTGCTTACAAAAGCTTTGGATGGGAGCAAGCTATGCAGGTTTAAATCCATGATTGGATTACAGGATATCATTGAAGACTAAAGATGAAGACTCAAGCAAGTGTTTGGCTTGAGGGGGAGCTGTTGGTGCAAGCAAGCCTTAACACTTGGCTTTGATTTGTATCTTGAAGAGCATTGGATATCAACCTTGAGGGTTTCACAAGAGCATTTATGAAGACTTCATTTGAAGGAAGACCATAGGAACACATGCCTATGTTTTATTATCTTTTTATCCAATGTAAAAGTCAATATGACTTAACCCACTTCTTATAATCTCACCTACATTCAAAAGTCGTGGAAAAGTAGATGAATGGTTGAGAGAATATCTCATTTACTTTTAGGTACATGATTCTAGGAGATTGACAAGGATTTGAAATTCAAAATTTACTCAATCTCTATATAAATCACAAGTCAAAAGTCGCGGGCAATGAGACACTCTTCCCGAGGCTAATCCAAGCATATGTGTGAGTGTGTGAGTGCTACTACCTAGCCTACACCTCTGAGTACCATTGGGCATCATCCTACATGCCAATGGGAATGTACATTTGATAGTATCAATACATATACTCATAACTTTTACTCTGTGTTTTCTCTGAGTATCTACCTCCAAGTCTGTCAACTTCAACTGGACATATCTCAAGATCTACTGAACCAAATTTGATGATCAAGGGCTCATTGGAACCAGCTCAAAGCATTCTACAACACTACAAAGTTTCAAGTCAATCTATTCAGCCAATTGGGAGAAATCACTGTCGAAGTGATCACTGGTATATTTCTGTGTGTTTCCTGAAAAGTCGGGGAGGTTCCTAATTTTGCTAAACATCATGCTCAGTGTATAGTTTGTCATTTGGAGTGATTTAACTTGCTAA